>PVIA01008655.1:0-69344 GCA_004024845.1 Tonatia bakeri
TTTATACTTGTTCCTGTAAACCCTTCCTCTTTCCCCCTGAAATTCCCTCCCCTCTCCCCTCTGGTCACTGTCAACCTGTTCTCTATTTCATTATCTTTGGTTATGTTTTGCCTTTTTGTTTGTTTTGTTGTTTAGGTTCCTGTTAAAGGTGAGATCATATAGTATTTGTCTTTTACTGCCTGGCTTATTTCACTTAGCACAATGCTTTCCAATTCCATCCATGCTGTAGCAAAGGGTAGGAGCTCTTTCTTTCTTTCTGCTGCATAGAATTTAATTTTGTAAATGTACCATAGTTTTTTGATCCATTCATTTGCCGATGGGCACCTGGGTTGCTTCCAGCATTTGGCTATTGTAAATTGTGCTGCTATGAACACTGGGGTGCATAGGTTCTTCCAGATTGGTGTTTCAGGGTTCTTAGGATATAGTCCCAGCAGTGGAATTGCTGGGTCAAAAGGCAGATCGATTTTTAGTGTTCTGAGGAAATTCCATACTGTTTTCCATAGTGGTTGTACCAGTCTACAGTCCCACCAACAGTGCACTAGGGTTCCCTTTTCTCCACAACCTCTCCAACACTTGTTGTTTGTTGCTTTGTTTATGATGGCCATTCTGACTGGTGTGAAGTGGTTTCTCACTGTGGTTTTAATTTGCATCTCTCTGATAGCTAGTGATAGTGAGCATCTTTTCATGTGTCTCTGGATCCTCTGTATGTCCTCCTTGGAGAAGTGTCTGTTCAAGTTCGTTGCCCATTTTTTAATTGGGTTGCTTGTCCTCTTAGAGTGGAGTTGTGTAAGTTCTTTATATATTTTGGAGATGAAACCCTTGTCTGAGGTATCATTGGCAAATATGTTTTCCCATACAGTTGGATCTCTTTTTATTTTAATACTGTTTTCTTTAGCTGTGCAGAAGCTTTTTATTTTGATGAGATCCCATTTGTTTCTTCTTTCCTTTATGTCCCTTGCTCCAAGGGACATATCAGCAAAAATGTTGCTGCGTGAAATATCTGAGATTTTCCTGCCTATGTTCTCCTCTAGGACTTTAATGGTGTCACAGTTTATATTTAAATCTTTTATCCACCTTGAATTTATTTTTGTGTATGGTGTAATTTGGTGCTCAATTTTCATTTTTTTGAACGTAGCTGTCCAGTTCTCTCAACACCATTTGTTGAAGAGGCTATTGTTACTCCATTTTATGTTGCTGCCCCCTTTGTTGAATATTAATTGACTGTAGAGTTGATTTTTAAGGAGAGGAAGCAGGGGGGAGAGAGACAGACATCAATTTATTGTTCCACTTATTTATTCATTCATTGGTTGCTTCTTGTATGTGTCCTCACCTGTAGCTTGAATCTGTAACCTTGGCATATCAAGACCACGCCCTTACCAACTTGACTGTGCAGCCAGGGCTTTCATTTTACTTCTTACTGTAACAAATTCTTGAGTAGTTCTGCCTCTGAGGATCTATCAATGATAAACTGCTTTTTTTGTCCAAAAATACTTTTATTTCACTCTTACTCTTCAATTATAGTTTAGCTGGATATGGTTGGTAATATTTTTTCTTATAGTACTTTAAATATATTCTTGTATTCTCATATCTTGCTGATGAGAAGTCTACAGGTACAATGATATATTTTGGTTTTTTTTAATAGTCACCTTGAAGAACTTTTTTCACCCTTAAAATGTTTTTTAGATTTACTATGCTGATACACCAAATGAATTGCTCTAATTTTTAAAATAAGAAGTAAATGGTAAAGTATGAGTCATTAAATATGGTAACATTTAATCCAAAGCACAATTATTTAAGATTGCTACTTGAATATATACTTACGGTAAAGTACTGTATTTTGTAATATGCTGTACATAGCATCTTATGTTTATTTTTGGCTCTTTTTTTCTATAGTAGAATTTTGGCCCTGGCTGGTGTGACTCAGTTAGTTGAAGCATTGTCCGTTAGATGAAAGGTTGTGGGTTCAATCACCAGTCCAGGCATGTACAGTCCCCAATCTAGGTGTATATGGAAGGCAACCACAATGTTTCTGTCAAATCAATGTCTCTCTCTCTTCCTCTCTTCCTTCCTCTCTCTAAAAGCAATGAAAAATGTTCTTGGGTGAGGATTTTAAAACATGGTATTTGAACTATATTTTAATACAAATGGAGTCCTGTTATAGACCAATGCTGTCCAATAGAAGTTACTTTGATGATAGAAATGTTATATATCTGCATTGTCTAATAGAGCCACCA
Source organism: Tonatia bakeri (assembly GCA_004024845.1). Classification (NCBI taxonomy): domain Eukaryota; kingdom Metazoa; phylum Chordata; class Mammalia; order Chiroptera; family Phyllostomidae; genus Tonatia; species Tonatia bakeri. The sequence goes on from PVIA01008655.1 coordinate 2,235, forward strand.
CTAGTCCCTGAGTGGCAATAAATTATCTTTTTACTTACCCTTATCTCTTACCAAGTGAATAGCAGTTTTGAATTAATAACTTGGTTAGTTCTAAGCCCTATGATTTAAGATAATTCATTTTCACATGCAGATTTTTTTCAAAAATTTAAAGATGATTAACTTCTTTAACTATACAGTATGGGGTTAGAAGTACATTGAAATTAAGAACAAACTGACAGTAACCAGAGGGGAGGGGATAATGGGGGGAAGGGTGAAGGATTTATAGGAACAACTGTAAAGGACACATGGACAAAAACAAGGGGGTGGAAATGGGGGAGGGGGATGCCTTAGGTGGTGGGGAGGGGGAGGGGAAAAGGCAGAAAACTATACTTGAACAATAAAATTCAAAAGTAGTTTTAAAACATAAAATAATTTTAAAAAGTACGTTATAGAATTTTAATGAGAGTGTATGTTTAGCTTACTGTCTGATTTCTACATTATAATGTATTCAGGGTGTTTTCAAAGTATTATATTAAGGTTGGTATATCTTCTGAGGTTATTTTTTATAAAGTATTAGTTCTTGAATAAGAAGAATTATAGGAATAACTCTTCAGGCTTCACTTTATTAAACAAGTGAATTTGTTAATAGTGTCTTCTGTTTTTCAGATTGCAAATAGAAGAATCTTCTAAACCTGTAAGGCTATCACAACAACTCGACAAACTTGTGACAACCAATTACAGACCCGTTGCCAATCATCAATACAATGTAAGTCTGTCTTCATTATATCTTTCTTCTTTTCTGTATGATAGATCTATCTATCGGGGCTTGAGTTATCCGGACTTGAGAAATATGACAATTTGCCAAGCATAGAATAGATATTCACTCAGTATCACAGGTGGCAAACACAAGGCCCACAGGCCGAATCCGGCTGAGCACCTTGTTTCTGCCCAGCGGCAGCGCCGAGCTCTCACTTAACTGTTAAGGAGTAGTTACATTTATACAGTCCTAAAATTGCATTTGGCCCTTTGAAGGCAACCACGGGGCTAATATGGCCCCTGGTGAAAATGAGTTTGACATATATTCTACGTTACACTGTTCAAACTACTCTTGATGTTTTTCAAAGAAATAAAACACTTCATTTTTCAGTGTTTCTAATGTTTTAAATTATGGTGTTCATGAATAATAGTTTTACTTTAAAATTTTTCTCTGTACCTTTGTAATAGATTTTTATGTTTTGAGAAAAAATATAAAGATCGTGAAACAATAGTAATTTTTCCCATTGATTATTAAAACTTCTTTGCATAATTGCAGCTTTCACAGGTATTTTTATGGTTTCACACTACCATGCAAAGTGAATACTTCCCTGTGTTTTTTAAACCTTTTTTATTGAAGCATATCATATATACTACATATGTTATGTTGTCCAATATACAATACACACATATATTGTGTACATATTATGTATACTTTGTGCCAGGCACTGTTCTGTCATAAGTAGTGACATTTAATCTTCATACCTACTTTATGAAGGAAGTATTGATGGTATTGTAATTTCACAGATGAAGTAACTAAGACACAGGTTAGCTTACTTGAGGTCACACAGCTAGTAATTAATTGGTCCAGGTGTTGAACCCAGGCAGCCTGATGTAGGAGCCTTAATCTTAGTTAACCAACATGCTATGCTGCTGTAGATTATTAGCAATGCTAACAGGGCAAAGGGTTTTGGGTCTTAAAGTACCTGTAATGTAAGGAAAAATGTGATGATTCTCTGAAGATGAAATGAAGACCTAAGTTCAGTAGCAGTTAATTAACAGTTGATATCTGGTGTCCTGCTTTATTTCTTAAGATCCTCTTGATACTGAGTTTAGGAAGAAATAAGCTCTTTAAGACTGGCTTGAACCACTTTTTTTTCTTTTGAGCCACTACTTTATGATATTTGAATTTCATAGTTATTTTATATGAAATGGGGCAAATGCCTGCGGGGCCACACAGGCGTCCTCCGTGAGCATAATCCTGTAATTTAAGAAGGTAAAAAAAATCATAGGGACTGTGATGAACTGGAGTACACATGCCCCTTCTAAAGACATTCAAATTTTAAAACTTGCTACACTATGTAGATTAAGTGAAGCAAGTCAATGTTCAGTTGCATCCAGTCAGGCTTTAATTTTACAACCTCTACTTATACTTCAGGAGAAGTGTAAACTAAAGAAGAGAACAGGCCAGATAAGTGAAGATGTAATTGTCAGATTATCCAAGAAATGTGTTTTTCTGTTGTGTGTTGACTGAGACAAGTAGAAAAAAGTCCACTTTTTTTGTCCTCTTTTATTCTTATCTTTGCTGTTCCTATGGGGATACATGCAGTTTTCTGAAGCTAAGTGGAAATGCTGAAGTAAAGTACTATAGGTTTTAATTGTTTTTGTTCATTAGTGTGCTTCTTCTGTAGCCCCTGACCATTTCCACTTTTTTCCCACTTGTGGGCCAGGCTTCTATATACAGTTTCCACTCCTGAGTAGGTTTTTATCACAGTGAGGAGAAGAAAGACCTCACTTTCCATGAGCTATAAAGAGGTAACCTTTCTGAAAAAAAGTTTGGTAAGAAAGATAAGTGCCCAAATATATATATGCAGTAATGTTTATCTTAATTTTTTTAAATAGGGCAAAGTTGGAAACAAATGTTCAAAAATGAAGATTAGTTAAATACTTAAACAGTCATTATTTTTGCTTAATATGAGTAAGTGTTTCTATCCTAATTTTCTTCTTTATAAAATTGTTTTGAATTATCATGGTGAGTATATTGTTTGAATTGTTCCCGTGGACAGTTATGCTTTTCTGTTGGGATGGGAAAAGCAGAAAAAACTATGGAAGTGTTAGTACCAGCTATAACAGTATTCTGCCACAATTATCTAAGATTTGTCTTCTCTTAACAACAGATGTTTTTTAAATGCCTCCTCATACCTGAGGGTACCTACTTCCAGTGAACCAAATAGATAAATTCCTGTCTTCAAGGTGCTATTACTACTTTTCATTCTCTGGTTGTGCCTTTTCAGACCCCAGCAGGGTATAATCTCTTAATTTCTTCGAAGTAGTAAGTCCACATTTGTATACTATAATCATTTCTCCTTAATTCCACTAAAAGCGTCACTCTTGTTATACTGCTACAGACCATCACTTCTGAGGCAAAAGAAATTAGGCCTGTCTCTCTCTTAGGTCAGTCAAAGTTGGCAACTTTGCTAGTATCAAATCTCTGACCTTTCTCAAGTTTGTATTCTTAGTGACGTTGGCACTATACTTTTACCTGTCAATATAGAAGGTAGGGTCCAAATGTCACATTTTAGGGTGTTTTCACATTGTTTTTTAACTAATAAAATATGAATATGTTGTGTTCTGAACCCCTTGTTAGGATATAAAGCTGGAACATCCACTTTAAAGACTCTTTAACATTAAGTGACCTTTCATTCACTTTGTTAAGCTCGTCGTAGTGTGAAGCAGTCATTATGTTAGTGTAATTATAGTAACAAGTCTTACAGTAATGTTTATTGAGATTTTATTTACATAAAAACAAAGGCTGACTATAAACTGCTACAGTGCATTGTTTGGATGTTAGTAGTTTTCTCCATCAGAGGACGTGAGAGTGGGTGGAGATGCTCACACAGCTGTTAAAGGCGTACTCAGTGTTATAGTATACCGCCACCTATAGGACAATTATAAAACTTCTGCTACTGTTAACAAAAAGGAGCATAAATGTTTTTCATGTTGTTTTATTTTTTATAGTTCATTTTTATTGTATTTTTTCCTTTACCATTTCTCTCCCCATACCCTCTTCTACCTCCACCAACCCCTTACCCCACAATTACCACACTGTTGTCCATGTTCATGAGTACTTTTTATTTTTTGCTCAGTCCCTCCATACCCTCCAACTACCCAGAGCTATCAGTTTGCTTTCTGTCTATAATAGGGTCTCTTTCTGTTTTGCTTGTTAGTTTAGTCTGTTCATTAGATTCCACATATTCATGAAATCATGTGGTATTTATCTTTTTCTGACTGGTTATGTCACTTACCATAATGTTTTCCAGATCCATCCATCCTATTGCAAAGGGTAAAATTTTCTTTTTTACAGTGAGTAGTATCCATTATGTAAATGTACCATAGCTGTTTTATCCACTCACCTACTGTTGGACTCTTGAGCTGCTTCTAAATCCTAATGATTGTAAATAATGCTGCAGTGAACAAGGGGGTGCAAAATTTCTTTCAAATTAATGTTTCGGGTTTCTTCTGATAAATTCCCAGAAGTACAATCACTGGGTCATACAGTTCTTTTTTTTTGTTTGTTTCCATTTCATTTTTAATTTTTTGAGGTAACTCTGTACTGCTTTCCACCATGGCTGCACCAGCCTGCATTCCCACCAGCATTAAAGAAGGGTTTTCCAAATCCTCACTAGCACTTGTTTGTTGATATATTGATAATAGCCATTCTGACAGGTGTGAGGTGATATCTCATTGTGGTTTTAATTTGCATTTCTCTGATGATTAGTGATGTTGAACCTGGTCCACTTTGGAGAAGTGTCTGTTTTGGTCCTTTGCCCATTTTTTAATTGGATTGTTTGGGGGGTTTTTGGTGTTGAGTTCTATAAATTCTTTATAAATTGTAGATGTTAACCCCTTATCAGATGTTATCAGCGAGTATGTTCTTCCATCCAGTGGGCTTGTCTTTTCATCTTTTTGTTGGTTTCTTTTTTTTAATAGATTAGTTTTTTTAAGATTTTATTTATTTATTTTTAGAGAGGGAAGGGAGGGAGAAAGAGAGAGAGAGAGAGAAACATCAATATGCGGTTGCTGGGGACAGTGGCCTGCAACCCAGGCATGTTCCCTGACTGGGAATCGAACCTGCGATGCTTTGGTTCGCAGCCCGTGCTCAATCCATTGAGCTACACCAGCCAGGGCTTGTTGGTTTCTTTTGCTGTGCAAAACCTTTTTAATTTTATAGTCTTGTTTGTTTATTTTTTTCTTTGTTTCTGTTGCCTTAGGGGAGATATATCAGAAAACAATATTGCTAGGAGATACGTCCAAGATTTTTACTGCCTATGTTTTCTTCTAGGATTTTTATGGTTTCAGTTTTAACATTTAAGTCTTTAATCCATTTTGAATTTATTCTTATGTGTGGTGTGAGAAGGTGGTCTCATTTAATTTTCCCACAAGTCTCTCAATACCATTTATTAAATAAACTATCTTCAGCTCACTTTTGCCTCCTCTGTCCAATATTAATTGACTATAATGTCATCATGGATTTATTTATGGGCTCTCTATTCTGTTCTACTGAGCTATATGTATCTTTTTATGCCAGTGCCATGCTGTTTTGATTACTCGTGCCTTATAATATAGGTTGATATTGGGTGTAGCATGATTCCTCCAAATTTGTTCTTCTTTCTCGAGATCACTGTTGCTATTTGGGATCTTTGTGGTTCCATATATATTTTCAAAATATTTTTTCTAGTTCTGTGAAATGTGTCATTGGTATCTTGATAAGAATTGCACTGAATCTATAGATTGCTTTGGGTAGTATGGACATTTTAATGATGTTAATTCTTCTTATCCAAGAACATGGCACATGCTTCCACTTATTTGTATCATCATTTTTTTTCTGTGGTGTTTTATAATTTTCTGTGTACAGGTCTTTTACATCCTTGGTTAGGTTTATTCCGAGATTTTTTTTTAATTCTTTTTGAAGCAGTTGTGAATGGAATTGTTTTCTTAATTTCTCTGTTCGTTCATTATTGGCATATAAAAATGCAACTGATTTCTGGATATTAATTTTGTATCCTGCTGCTTTGATCACTTCTAGTAGTTTCTTGGTGGAGTCTTATCATTAATCAGTGCTTGATTTTATCAAATGCTTTTCTGCATCTATTGATATGATCATGTGGTTTTCATCCATCATTTTGTTTATGTATTGTATCACGTTTATTGATTTACAGGTATTGTACCAACCTTGCATCCACAGAATAAATCCCAGTTAATCATGGTGTATGATGTATTGCTTGATATTTTGTTGAGGATTTTAGCATCTATGTTCATCAGGGATATTGGCCTATAATTTTCTTTCTTTGGAATGTCTTTATATAGTTTTGGAATTAGGATAATGGTGGTCTTGTAAAATGAGCTTGGGAGTCATTCCTCCTCTTGAACTTTTTAGGAATAGTTTGAGAAGGAAAGGTTTTAGATCTTTTTGAGTAAAATTCATCTTGGAAGCCATCCAGTCCAGGAATTTTGTTCCTTGGAAGTTTTCTGATTACTGCTTCAATTTCACTAGATATAATCTATCTATTCACATGCTCTAATTCTTTGTGATTTAGTTTCAGAAGATTGTATGTTTCTAGGCATTTATGCATTTTATCCAGATTGTCCAACTTGTTGGCATATAATTGTTTGTAATATTTTCTTACAGTCCTTTGTATTTCTTTGGTGTCAGTTGTTACTTCTCCTCTTTCATTTCTGATTTTATTTATTTGGGTCCTCTCTCTTTTTTTCTTGATGATTCTGGTTAAAGATTTGTCAATCTGTTTATGTTTTCAAAGAACCAGCTCTTGGATTCATTGATCTTTTGTACCTTTTTTTTTTTTAAGATTCTATTTCATTTATTTAATGATCTGATCTTTATTATTTCCATCTACTCACTTTGAATTTTGATTGTTGTTCATTTTCTAGTCTTTTAGTTATAAAGTTAAATTGTTTATTTGAGCTTTTCCTTGTGTCTTGAGATATTCCTGTAATGCTATGAATTTCCATCTGAGACCTGTTTTCCCTGCGTCCCACAGGTTTTGAGTTGTATTCTCATTTTCATTTGTTTCCTGGATTCTTTTGATTTATTCCTTGATTTCATTGTTAAACCATTGATTGTTTAGTAATGTGTTATTTGCTTCAGTGTCTTTGTGTGTTTTTCAGTGTTCTTCTTGTGATTGATTTCTAGTTTCATAGCATTATGGTCAGAGAAGATGCTTGATGAGATTTCCATCTTCTTAAATTTACTGAGACTTGTTTCATTTCCTAAGTAGTAGTCTACACTAGGAAACATTCTGTGTGCACTTGAAAAGAATGTATAATATATATTCTGTTGCTTTGGGGTGAAATACTGTGAAGATACCACTTAATCCATTTGATCGAGTGTGTCATTTCAGGCTGCCATCTCCTTGTTGATCTTCTCTGGAAGATCTATCAGTTGAAGTCAGTGGTGTGTTAAAAACCCCTACTGTGACTGTGTTTCTTGTCAGCCTATTCCTTTATGTCCATTAAGATTTACTTTACATATTTAGGTGCTCCTATTTTGGGTGCATAAATGTTTGTTAGAATTATATTCTCTTGTTGGATTGTTCCCTTTATCATTATATAGTGTCCTTTGTATCTTACTATAGCCTTGGTTTTAGAGTCTATTTTGTCAGATTTTCCATATCTTTACTTTCATCTGCATATATCTATCATTCTGAGATGGGTCTCTTGAAGACTGCATATATATGGATCTTGTTTATGGATCTTGTTTTCTTACCCAGTCAGCAACCCTACATCTTTTGATTGGAACATTTAAGCTGTTGACATTTAAAATGATCATTAATAGATAAATAGTTATTGCCATTTTATTTTTTTAACTACCTTTCTGGGTTTTTATCTTTCTTTTTCTTCTTTTTATTTATTTACTTCTGAGAGAGAGGGGAAGGGAGGGAGAAAGTGAGGGAAGTGTCAAAGTGAGGGATGTGTGAGAGATACATAGATTGGTTGCCTCTCACCTGCCTCCAGCACATCCCCAACTGGGCAACCTGGCCCACAACCCAGGCATGTGCCCTGACTAGGAATTCAACCTGTGAACTTTTGGTTCACAGGTCTGTGCGCAGTCCATTGAGCCACACCATCAGGGCTCATCTTCTTAAGGTACAACCTTTAACATTTGTTGCAACACTATTTTGTTGCTAACAAACTCCTTTACTTTTTCTTGTTTGGGAAGATCTTTATTTCTCCTTCAATTTTAAATCATAGGCTTGCTGGGTAAATAGCCTTCCCTGTGTGTCCTTACTTTTCATCACCTTGAATATTTCATGCCCAATCCCTTCTGGCTTGAAATATTTCTGTTGAGAAAACTGTTGACAGTCTTATGGGAGCTCCCTTGTAGGTAACTAATGGCGTTTCTCTTGCAGCTTTTAAGATTCTTTGTCTTTAAGCTGTGCTGTTTTAATTATGATGAATCTTGGTGTGAGACTGTTTGGGTCCATCTTGTTTGGGACTCTGCACTTCCTGGACTTGTGTGTCTTTTTCCTTAACCAGGTTAGGGAGCTTTCTGTCATTATTTCTTCAAAAACATTCTTAATCCCTCACTAGATCTCTTTTCCTTCTGGTATCCCCATGATGTGGATGTTGTTACACTTCATGTTGTCCCAAAAGTCACTTTAACTATCCTCATTTTTTTATTCTTTTTTTCTTTTTGCTGCTCTGATTGAGAGTTCTTTTTCTACCTTGTCTTCCAAATTGCTAATTTGAGCCTCTGCTTCATCTACCCTACTGTTTATTCCTGTCAGTGTATTATTTATTTCAGATACTGCATTCTTTATTTCTCGCTGGTCCTTTTTTCTGGATTCTATTCATTTTTCATGCTGTTGAGCATTCTTATAATTATCACCTGAACCCTGTATCTGATAAATTGCTTGCCCCTATTTTATTTAGCTCTTCTCTGTAGAATTCTCTTGTTCTTTCATTTTGGTTATTTTTTTGTTTTTTCCTTTTGGCTGCTTCTACATGTTATGTAGATCTGCAATGACTGGTACAGCCCTGTGTCACATGTTCCCTGTGACTGGCCCTAGGCAACCTGTTTGGCACCATCAGCAATCTACAACTTGTGTCTTTCTCTGCTGAGCCTTGGTGTGTGCTCTGTTCCCAGGCCAGGTTTTACCAGCACTGGGCCTGGGCAAGGGTCAAGATAAGCCTCAAAGCACCAGATATATTCCTCTGCCTGCAGGCTGCCTGTTAGGTTTAGTCATTGAAAGAGCATCTGGCATACTTCTCAGCAGGGCATAAACTCCACAGGGTAGGACAAGTAAGATTCCTGTAGGTTGGGCATTTGCTCCCCCCTCCCCAGGCTAATTTTGCATGGTGGGAAATGCTCTACCTGAGAATGATGGTTTCTGCGTCTCTCTGAGCACAGGGATTTACTGAGCACAGGGATCATGGTGGCTGAACCTTCAGCTCTCTCCTCAGAGCCACCAACCCCAGACTCTCCTCTCCTGGCTCTAGACCTCTCTGTCCTTCCTCCATCAAAGTTTGGAGTAAGTGGCTGCAAATTAAATATTGTGGATTGACCCTTTAAGAGGGTGGCTATGTCTGTAGCTGTCTTTCCCTGCCAGACAGATTCCCTCATGCTTTTCACATCTGGATGTTATGTAGGCACCTTTCCTTGTTCTGGTGCCCTAGGCTGGAAAGCCCAGCTTGCTATTTAGACCCTACACTCTTCAGAGGGAACCCCCTGCAGCCACTGAAATATCCCTCCAGAATTTCATCATCTGCCCCGGGGGCACCCAGCCAGCCCTCTCACACCTCTGCACTGCCTACCAGTCTCTATTTGGTGACGTAGTTTCTTTGGTAAGTCCTTGGTTATAAGGGTTCTCTCCAGGTGGTCTTCAATTGGTTTATTCAGGGTGATTTTCCTGTGATTTAGTTGTAATTCCATTTTGGTCCTGGGAGGAGTTTAATGTAGCTTCCACCTATTCTTCTGCCACCCTGGATTCTCAGGAACATTGATTTTTTAAAGATTGTGAAATATCAACATAATTCAACAAGAATGACTTAGAGGTTGTATAATCAAGATAATTAGATTTAAAAAATTTAAATTCAATATAATGTTGAAATGTTGTCAAAGTTTTACCAGGCAGAACTGTATAAACATGAATCCCAGTATTTGCTTCTAACAGTTGCTGTTTTTTAAATACATTTTCAGGATAAAAATGAGGGGGAAATGAGTGCAAAAAATAAAAGAGGGAGTAGGAAATACTATGTATTTTAAAGCTATATCTCTCCATTTTATCAGAAAGAAACCACCTTGCATTTACCTCCAGAAACTTTTCATCCACATAGAAAAGTGTGTGTAAAATCATCTCCAGATATTTGAATTCCTGCTTTGTACCTGGTGCTATTCAAAAAATCACATTTAAATTTATCTCTTTAGTTCACAGACTATCTAGGACATAATACCTACATACTTGCCATTCAGAAAATATTTATTGGGTCAAAAAGAGTTATACAATTAGCCTTATCTCTTTTTTTAAAATCATTTTAGAGAGAGAAGGGGTTGGGGAGAAAAACATCAATTTGTTGTTCCATTTATGTGTTTATTGGTTGGTTCTTTCTTGTGTGTGCTCTGACCTGGGATTGAACCTGCAACCTCAGTGTATTGGGACAGTGCTCCAATCAACTGAGCTACCCCAACAAGGCCAAGCCTAATCTCTTCTTCTTACTTCTTCCTTGAAAGCTTGGCCCTGAAAACTCTCCCCTTGCTAGGATATAAACTGCCAGGTTTCTCCTTTAGCTGCCTTTCCTCTTCCTTAAATCTTTATTAAGTTTATGAGCCTTGTACCACTTCATGTAGGTCAATATTTTCCAAAGTAAGTTTTTCGAAACACTAATTTTGTGAAACTCTTTGAAAAAAAGTTGTGTGAAAGGGATTCTGAGTTAAAGGAATTTGTAGATTCTGATTATATCCTTCCCTTTTAAAAGTTGACACTGTGTTTAATATATTAATGTTGGGAACCTTTAGGAAATTGTTTAATCCTACACTTTGCAAACATTGTAATGTTAAATTCCCCTTCCCCCATTCTATGAAGTAGGGAAGATAAACTGGGAAATAATCTGTTTCCTAAGGAGGATTTATGACAGGACCTATTAAGTGATGGGATGGGAAATATTCGAACTTGTATTTATCTTATTTTTTACCTAGTAAAGGAAAGAAGTTGAGCTTTAGAAATACTAACTATGTGAACTGACCCTGGCACCCTTATGCAGTCCCTGTGCTAGTCAGTCATTTTTCAGCAGAAGGGTAGAAATTGTACAACACAGAGGGGTTGACAGTGGTGCTTTCAGCTTTATAGGTTTGCTGCTAAATTCAGGAATTTACAGATTATAGTATCTTGTATTAACTAAACTCAATCTGAAAAAATGGGCAGATGGCTTTAAAGGATACCTGCAAAGAAACTGTAGATTAAAGGTAATACTAATAAAGCACATATATGTGAACAAGAAAGTAGAAAAATTGACATTTCTTTTACTTCTAAAATGAGCTCTTTATGAGTCACTTTATGGGGTAGAAAAGATGATGTAATCCAATCTGACAAGCACTTGGCCCTTCCAAAAAGGAAGTTATTGATTGATGTCATTTTAAATATGGCTTGTCTTGGATGGCTGGTGTGGCTCAGTGAATTGAGCACTGGCCTGCAAACAAAAGGGTCACCAGTTCAGTTCCCAATTGAGGCACATGCTTGGGTTGTGGCCCAGGTCCCCAGTAAGGGATGCACGAGAGGTAGCCACACATGGATGTTTCTCTCCCTCTTTCTCCCTCCCTTCCCCTCCCTAAAAATAAATAAATAAAAAATTTTTATAAATAAAGAAGTAAGTAAGGCTTGTCCTTTCTGTCTTCAGTGATGATTCAGTTAATATCTATCATAGAAACAAAAACAACTGCAGATATTTCAAGCAGAAAGGGATTTAATACAGGGAATTGGTTATCAATGGTATTGGAATACAAAATGGAAAGGCTGTAGTTGAAAAAGTGTTGGGTTACCAGAGGTTAGGAAGTTGTTGCTTTCGGAGGTGCTGCCTAAACACAGATAAAAAAAGAAATATCCCTTCCTCCTGCTTTTCTTCTCCCATTGGCAGAACCCCAGCTGGAAACCAGCTGGCATGGCAGTGTTTTAAATATTGCCTGCTTGTTGCAAGTAACCATAGTGACCCTTGGGGGTGTGTGTGTGTGTGTGTGTGTGTGTGTGTGTGTGTGGTACCTTAATTAGATTAGATATTGCTGGTGTGAAGCTATTAGTTTGCAACTCATTTAAAAACTAAGCACCCAAAACACAATAGATCACTATATTTTGAGAGCAAAACAAGTGTTTTGTAATTTTGACAAGTTAAAACTTAAAATGCTGTTTTCTTTTTATTTTATCCCCTTAAACTTTTTTGTTTGTATATACCTTATAATATGTATGCATATCAACAGTACATTTTTACAATTTACAAGTGTATACACATACAGTTTATGCTTTAAATTTTTAGCTGACATTACGTAATCAAAATATGGAGTTGGCTGATGTGAAATATTCCGTCCAACTTCCTCCATCTCTGATTGCAAGTAAGGGTGCTTTAGTATGTGTGTTTTGGTTAACTTTGTGGGCATTATCATCTAGCCTGTGTAAATTTCACAGCATTCTCATAAATAGTCAACTGTCTTAATGACTTTTTCTCATAAGGATTCATGTCCTCTGTTGTCTAGGTAGCGGTCCTTAGTATAGGCTGTACCCTAGCTAGAATCACCTAAGAAGCTTTTTAAAAAAGAAAAATACCTCTGGAATTGATTCAGTTGATATGATATGGAAGCCAGCTGTCTCAAAATTCTAGCATGCAGCCAATGATCCAAAGAGACAGCAATTTTTTATAGTTTTCTCTCCTTCCCCTCCACCCTGCCCTCCATTCCCCCCACAAGAGCTGTTGGTGAGAAAGTGATAGAAAACTAGAAAAACTTAACTAGAAAATTTTTATTGAAAGGAATAGAATTATTACATAAAATTTTCAGATAAGCCCCCAGGAACTAGAAAGAAAATTTGTTTTTTATGTATACTCTAGTTCCTTTAGTCTTCAGAACTAAAGTTATTGAAGGGGGAAGGGATGATGGGAGGTTTATTACTGTTTTTTAATTATATGTATAAATTTGGAATTTTGCTGATTAAGATAGAGACCTTTCAGCAATATTTGCCTGTTGTACTATATAGTATCAACATACTACATGCTTTCATCCATTTGAATTTTCACACCAAGGATTGACTGACTCTAAAGAATTAATTTTGACACACTAAGTAGAAATAGAAGCATTGGGGGCAGGGATCTTTCATAAGGATTTTAAATGCAAATCATGATAATCAGGGTTGTCCTGCTTGCTTCAAAAGTTAAAAGCCTCCACAAAGACAGCCTTGGCAGAGCAATCAAAGTATTTCTGCAAAGAACAAGCTAGAATTTGCAGACATCTGTGTTACAATATTTTAATTGGCAGTGACACTTATAATTTTAATGATTAAGGTTTCAGTAATGGCATTTGAACATCTCTATACCACATCTACAATGGATTTTAATTATTTGGTTGCATTTTAGTTTTAAATAATTTCTATTGTTAAAATAAAATTGCATATGATGGGTTTTTTGGACTGTAAAAATTTGTAACTGGAGACTACATTTAAATTTCTGAATTGACATTTCCATACAGCTGGGTCATTGAGGATACATATAAGTTCAATAATGAAAATTCACATAATATAAAAGCTCTTCTAGTCCAATAACTATCCTACTAATTAATATCTTGTGGTGGCCATTAACAAGTTAGATGTCTGACTGCTTTGAGTATCATTTTCTTTTTTTTTTAATGTTTTATTTATTTTTAGAGAGGGGGAAGGAGAAAGAGGGAGGTAAGCACCAATGCACGAGAAATATATTGATCTGCTGCCTCTCACATGCCCCCAACTGGGGACCTGGCGTGCCACCCAGGCATGTGCCCTGACCAGGAATCGAACTGGAAACCCTTACCTCTGCAGGCCAGCACTCTATCCACTGAGCCATGCCGTGCAGGGCTGTATATCGTTTTCTTACAATGCCAGTGTTCCAGTGCACCAGTGCAAAACAAGATGCCCAAAGGGAATAGAGCTAAAAAGAGAAGAAATAACATTATCTCAACACTGTAGTCTTCTAAATAGACTAGTTCATATCACTTACATTTTATGTATAGAATTAATTTTATTTGTTATACAAAGTTATAAGTACAATATTAAGATTATCATTTCTATACCATTTGATTTTAAAATGAAAAATTACCTCAGGAACATCAGTTTTGTCCCAAGTATAAAATTATTAGTAATTTAATGACCACAGAGATCATTAAAATCCCTTCTGTAATTACATATTTATATTAGAAGTACCTGATGCCACAGAGCAGAATTTGGATTATGAGCCTGTCTTGGAAATTATCAAAAAAAAAATTTAAATAATGCTGTAGCTAAATTTGGGGGGGGGGGTGTTTTTTTTAAAGATTTTATTTATTTATTTTTAGAGAGAGAGGAAAGGAGGGAGAGAGGAAGAGAAACATTTATGTGAGAGTGAAACATTGATGGATCCACTGCCCCTCACATGCACCCTTACCAAGACCTACTTGCAATCCAGGCATGTGCCCTGACTTTGGGAATCAAACCAGTGACCTTTCATTTTGTGGAATGGCACCCAACCAACTGAGCCACACTGGTCAGGGCCAAAAATTTTGTTTTAAAACAGTCTTTTATAGGTTATCCCAAGGTGTGGGCCCTGAATGCATTAAAGAGGTGTTCCACTTTACATTCTGTTGTTAAATAAGTGTAAGGTTAAATTTCTAGTACTTAAATTTCTCTAGTGAGGAATACTTCCATTTTTGTCACTGCTGTTATTATTTTCTATGTCTGGGTTTTCAGTTTATACTTTCAAGTGTTTTGTTCACTGGTCAAAGTAAAGTTAGGTTGCATTGCCTCCAGATATTGAGCTGTTTTTTCTAATTAAAGTAGGAAAGCACCAGTGTTCATGCAGTATTTTTGAGACTGAAGTATGTAAACCAAGATTAAAAAAAGAAAAAGAATTCGATACTTTTCTTACTACTCATAAACTTTGCTAATCACAACTTGATCTGACCCTTAATCTTATCCTATCAGTTTTGATTTTTATGTTTTTTCTTAACTTATTTTAACATTTTTTTATCTTCACTCAAGCACATGCTTATTGACTTTAGAGAGAAGGGAAGGGAGGGAGAAAGAGAGGGAGAGAAACATCAATATGGGAGAGAAACATCAATATGAGAGAAAAAAACATCAGTTGGTTGCTTTTTGTGCATCCCCTGACCGGGAGGATCCTACAGACATGTGCCCTGAATAGAATGGAACCTGCAACCTTCTGGTTTTCAGGACAACACCCAACCGAAAAAGCCACAACCTCTAGGGCCTTTCTAACTTATTTTAAATTCATATCTTTGTTCTCTCTGCTGTCACCTAGAGTGTGAGCCCTTTCTGAAGTGGGCCATCTTGCCTTATCAGCAGGGATTTTTTTTTTTTTTTTTAGATTTTTTTCTATTAATCTTCCTAGCTTCTCCAGTCATTTTATGTAGGAGAGTGACTTCTTAGGATAGAAGCTGAATATGCCATCATTTTTCTTTCCTGTTTCCTGAATTTAACTTTGTCTGTCTTTCAGCATAAATTAAAACTGGGAAGGGAGGGCAGACAGAATATCTTGCAAAAGTGCCTACATTCAGAGAATAACAAAATTAACATTGGTCTTTTGCTAGGTCCCCACTTCCTCTGTGTTGTTTTTTCTTGAGAACCAGTGGCCTTTGGCTAAATGAAACCCCACGTCTCATTGAAACCTGTGGGGAAGAAACAGGCTTTTCCCAACCCTCCTTAGTCCTATTCTTTCTCCCTCTCTTTTCTAGATCCCAAGTTGTTTTTCTTATCCCACACTTGACCAGAATAAGGGGTTATAACAGCTTTATTCCCTGGTCCACATTTGTTCATACTTTTTTAGCAGGCCCACTTTCTAGGCTGTCCATCACAATACAAAACAAACCTGTTCAAGGCCAGTGCAGTGGTGGAAGGGGATTTCAGGATATAAACTAAGGACATTTGTAACCAGGGAAAATAGATATATTTTAGTCAGTAAAGCAAGGCTCAAAATACTAATCCCTTAAAGCATTCTATGATATCATTTCTTTTTTAATCCAAAGACCCCTCTGCTTGGATTTATGGGTTTTGTCCTGCCTGTCATGCTTTCTTTCTCCTTCACAGTTCTATCCCTTAATCCTAGAGAAGAGTCTTTCTTGAATGGACCTTGAATCCATCTCATTTGGTCTTTGCCCTCTTGCAGCTTCCTTTCTTGCCAAATTGGGATAGACTGTACTTCTGCCCTGTCCTTAAATGCATTTTTTCATCTGTTTCTCTATCTTCCCCACACTGGGAAGACTTGGTTTATCTCCTTGGTCATGTGTTTCTCTGATATCTCCCCTGTCTAGTCTTGCTTCCAGCTCTTCTACTAATAAATTGTTTTAGCTGCTCATAGTTGTTTTCTTTCATGCTCTTCCCACCCAGAAACAGTTGAGACTGGCTGGATTTCATTCTTTCCCAACAATACAATCTGTGTCATGCATGTTCATTTTTTCCAGTGTCATGATCTTGTCCTAGGTAGTTCTGTGATCTGTTACCACATTTATAATGATGAAGGTCCTCTGTAAACATTTTAATACATGAGCGCTAAAAACAGGATACAGTTAGCAAGAGGCTGTCTTATTTGCCCTGTATCTTAGTGCAATTCAAAGCCCAGAGTCCCTACTCAATATTTTAAAGGGATGAATGGAGCCCTGGAAGGTATGGCTCAGTTGGTTGGAGCGTTATCCATTAACCAAAAGATTATAAATTTAATTCCTAGCCAGGACATACCCTTAGGTTACTGGTTCCATCCCTAGTCCTGGCGGGGATGCGTGGCAACCAATCAGTGGTTCTCTCTTGCATTGATAATTCTCTCTCGTTTTTTCCTCTCTCTCTCAAACCAGTAAAAAAATGTCCTCGGCCCTGGCTGGTGTGGCTCAGTGGATTGAATGCCAGACTGCAAACCAAAGGGTTGCTGCTTCAATTCCCAGTCAGGGCACATGCCTGGGTTATGAGCTAGGCCCTCAGTAGGGGCACATGAGAGGCAACCACACATTGATGTTTCTCTCCTCTTTCTCCCTCCCTTCCCTTCTCTAAAAATAAGTAAATAAAATCTTTTAGAAAAAAAAGAAAAAGAAAAAAATTTTCTCAAGTACGGTAAATAAATAAGTAGATAAATAAATGGATTAATTTTTTAATTGAGTAAATTTGACATATAACACTGCAAATTTAAGGAATACTATGTGTTTTTTGATACATATTACATAATTATAGTACAGTATTATCTATATTTATTACGCTGTGCACTACATCTCTGTGGCTTATTTGAGACTTATTGCAAGTTTATACATTTAAACACCATCAGTCTCATCCTACTACCCCCTAAGATTAATAGATTTTGAATTTTACTCCCAAGGTCTACATATCAAAAAAAAATAAAGATGCTCATTAGACCTTTTCCTTGTCTAGGTTCTGATTTTATTTAATTGAAAGACATATTTTTTGTTGTCAAAGTTACCTCTTGCCACTAATTTGAAAGTTCTGATTAACAAGAAGATAGCCCTGGCTGAGCGTCATCTCCTGTACACCAAAAAGGTGCAGGCTCAATCCCTGGTCAGTATGCGTGTGGGAGGCAACTGATCAATGTTTCTCCCCCCCACACACCTCATTTCTACTCTGTCTAAAATCAATAAACATATCCTCAGGTGAAAAAAAGTTAATAAATAAAATTTTAAAATATATAAGATAAATTTTTAATCTTAGCATCAGTAAAAAGTTTTATTTTTTATATAACAATTGTTATAAATAAATAGAGTGAGTTTAACTATATGAAGCTGGAATTTATGCAATAATATATTGTAAGTTTTGAAATGCATTTCATTACTTTTAAAGGTAGCCCCTAGATTATAATTATTCCAGTTGATGCATAGGAGATTACTCCCTGGCAGCTGTCACCTTCTGATGCTTTATTTTACCAGGTGGGCTGCTGCAGTTTATTTCTTTAACATTTTGCAATTTTTATTTTTCATTGTTGTTCTATTACAGTTGTCCCAATTTTACCCTGTTGCTCTCCCCTGCCCACCCCCCCACTCCCACAGTCAATCCCCACCCTGTTACCCATGTCCATGGGTCATTAATACTAACTAGTTCTTTAACTAGGCCCTTCTCCTGTCCTCCCTTATACCCCACCCTGCTCCTCCCTGGTCCCTGTCAGTTTGTTCCGTATTTCCATGCTTCTGGTTCTGTTTTGCCCATTTGTTTGTTTTGTTCATTAGGTCCCACTTATAGGTGAGATCATATGGTATTTGTCTTCGCTGCCTGGCTTATTTCACTTAGCATAATGCTCTCCACTTCCATCCATGCTGTCACAATATATATTTCTTCTAACAAGTTCCTGATGCTATATCAAGATGAAATGTTTCTAAGAAAATTAAAAGTTTAATCAACTGAAAGTTTGCATGTTTTCAATAAAAAGATAATTTTTTACAAATGAACAAGTCTCTGGATGGTAACACTAGAACTAAGTTTATACATTCCCTTAGTGCCATTGCCTACTTCATTTAAATTGGAGAAGAAACAAGTTCAGGGAAGTCACGGACTTGGGATGAGAAACAGCCTCCTGTAACTGCCCATGTTCTTGGCCTTTTACCAGTGCTTCCCAAACTTGTCCCTTCCTAGAGAGCCTGTTCTATGATCTGCCAACTTCTTAACCTTCTGCCTGTGCCTAAAATCCTGTTTTGAAAAATGTCACCTTCCGAACTGCATTTGTTAGGTAAACTTACTGTATTTGGGGTAATCCAAAACAAAAGAAAATTAGACTTTCTGATCAGTATGAGTTAACCAATAGCCACACTGAATTGATAGAATTTTGGCAAAGAAGGCCTTTTGGGAGGAGAAGTGAATACATTACATAAAGCTAAATTTAGGAAATAATGAAAATGGTTTACAGATTGGCATTAATACAAATCTAATCCTTCTTAGAGACTTAAAGATCTGATGAACTGTGGGAGCAATGAGGACCCCAGGTTGTGAACCCCTGCTCTTTACAGCTTAACATCTAGTGGTTATTTGGATGGCTGAAAAAAAATGAACGTGTTTCAGAGTGAGCATGTTGAATTGATGCTTTTATTTCTTTTGTTTTTTGCATACAGATTGAATATGAAAGGAAAAAGAAAGAAGATGGAAAACGAGCTCGAGCTGATAAGCAGTATGTTTTAGACATGCTGTTTTCAGCTTTTGAGAAACATCAGTATTATAACCTTAAGGACTTGGTGGACATCACCAAACAGCCTGTGGTATGTATATACTCACGTTGACCCTGTAACTGTGTCCTTCTGCATTAACAATGTATTACTGAAGAGAAGTATGTCATATGTAAATAAGTCCACATGCACCTATGCTAATGTCAGGTTTTATTTCAACACTCAGTAAATATGTCTTAATGCAGTTTTTTTAATAACATCAGCATCATTATTTTGAATTTTCAAATATATTTAATATTAATAGCTCCAAATGAAGAAAAGGTGACTTTATCCTTTTTTTTTTACTAATCCTTAACATTAAGCCTGATATCTTTTTTTATATCATTTCTAGTATTTCTTTTGTTCTAGCTTCCTCCAAAAAAAGCTCAACTTCTTTGTTAATTGGAAAATGTGTCTTAAAAGAATCATAGTTCAATAAGAGTCATACTGGTCTGTCACAGTGAGAGAGTTTACTTCTGTGGACTGTTCTCTAAAGAATTTTTATTCTTTTTTTTTTAAGATTTTATGTATTTATTTGTTTGTTTAATTATTTAATTTTAGGTAGAAATGGAGAGAAACATCAATGTGTTGCCTCTCATGTGCCCCGTACTGGGGACCTGGTCTGCAACCCAGGCATGTGCCCTGACTGGAAATTGAAATGACAGCCTTTTGCTCCCCAGGCCAGTGCTCTGTCCACTGAGCCACACCAACCAGGGTTCTAAAGAATTTTTTAAAAATCAGAATCTACTAGTACTAATATTAGATCCTTTTAAACTAACAGTATTGCCTCACGATGCTTGTTGAAATTGTCGTTAGGTTGGCCTGTTCTCCATTTTTATGTAACAATTTTAAAAATGGGTGTTTTAGAAATCTTGCTTTTCCTATAAATAATCATTTTTATTACTTCTCCAGACTTTTGTGCTTACTTGCTAATCATTTGTATTTCTAGTCCATTTGAACACTTGTAACAGGTAAGGAATCCAAATCCTTTCTCTAGTCTTTGACATTTCCTTCTGTTTATCTTTCTTATACTGTTATGCAAGCCAAGTATCAAATTGAATTATAACAGTATTTACTTGCAAGTTTTTTAGGAAAACCTTTTACTTTTTGTCTTTTTATAATTTGTCCACTTTGCCAGCATACTCAAGGAGTATATTATTCTAACTGTCCTATTTATTTGATTCAGAATATGTAACAGGATAACCAGTTTTTAAAAATGTTAACATAACCAAATTACTACTTATTAAAGGGTTTGGTGCGCTTTTTTTTTTTTTCCAGATTTATTCAAAGCTGTAGAAAATAATTTGTGAAACTTCAGTTTCCCACTTCTGCAGAGATTTCTCTGCTGTTGTACTTCAGCCTTCTACTTTTTCATTAAGGAATTAATTTAAGTTTCAAAAGATCTAGTTTTTTTAAAAGACAACAGGAAAATGCTCATGCTGCAGCATTATCAATTCATCTTAATGACTTCACTTCCTTTGGCATGAAAGCCTTAGAAATGGCATTCCAAGCTAGAAAAAAATTGAAATAGAATAATTCATTAGCTAAGCTTTGTTTCTTACTGTTATAATGAAGTTTATCTGGGTGCTTTATATAAATATGAAAAGGTCAGTCCAAAAACTCTGAACGCAAACAATATATTCTCATAGAATAACACACAAATATATGTGTGTGAAATAGACATTTAAAGAGAACATTGAGAAGGAAAAGAGTTTCTTTGCCTTAACATGGAATGACACGTTTTAAAAGTTTTATTCATCTTGCATCAAAGAAAAGGCATAACTAGTAATTCTCTCAATTTTGGTTCTTATAATTTTTATGTGGTGGTACTCAGTGAATTTCTTATAATAAAGCTTCCTTTAATTAATGGACTTTAGGGGATCTAGTGATCTGTTTATTAGTGTATTCAAAAGTGTATGTATTTTTCTGGGGAGCAGATCTGTATTTATATCAGATTCTCATTGAGGGCCCAAGACATTCAAAAAGGTTTTCATTCCCAGTCAGGGCACATGCCTGGGTTTTGTCTGTGGAGGGCATGTGAGAGGCAACTACACATCGATACTTCTCTCCCTAACTTTTGCCCTCCCTTCCCTTCTCTCTAAAAATAAATAAATAAAAGGTCAAGCTCCGTAACTGATATAAAGTCAGAAACATGGTCAGTAACCACTTACAGTTTAAATTTTGACTCCTCCCCTCTTTGAAAGTGAAGTATCAGAGGGATTCTGTTATTTTTGTCCCCTGGCAATATTCGATCTGTCACTTTGAATGTGTTATGTCTAGTCTTTCTTTATATTTTATTATATCTTTAAAATAGAAGCATATATAGCATTTCCTTCAAACTACAAACCAATAGAAACTTTATCTAATTGTTCCCTTTGAAACATTAAACTGTCAAGACCCTTTGAGCACTAACACACTCTTTTCTAGCACAGAACCCATTTACCGGTGTTTCTATTAAAAGTGTCATCCAAAATCAGTTCTGATGATAACAACCAATTAATTTCCTGGTGCTACATCCATTAAATTTCAGGTCAAGATTTAGGGAAACTTACCTTTAATTATTGATAATCCCCTTTGAATCAGTAGTCATGTCAATTGAGTAGATCTCTTTTTCAAATTCAAAATGTTATTGAACAGTTTGCATGCTCTTATTAAAGTAAGTTCAAATCAACAGGAAAAACCAGGCAAAGATTTCTATGGCTTTGATTTTGAGGCAGCTTGATGCCCATATGTCAAGTTCCCCAGCTCAACGGGCTGTTGCTTATTTACACAAAGTAGGCTTTTAATAAAGTAGTGCATCAGTAAGGTAACGTTAAAGTAATCTTCATAGTTTGTCTTGAGACAGGTCAGAGTAAAGGCTTAAGTAGAAGTAATTTAATTTTTTGATTAGATTTTTTTTTTAGATTTGTTTATTTTTGGATAGCAGAGAAGGGAGGGAGAAAGAGAAGGAGAGAAACATCAGTGTGTTGCTGCCTCTCGTGTACCCCCTAGTGAGAACCTGGCCTTCAACCCAGGCATATTCCCTAGACTGGCAGTCGAACCAGCAACCCTTTGGTTTGCAGATCCGTACTCAGTCCATTGAGCTACACCATCCAGGGCTTAAGTAGAAGTAATTTAAACAAATCAGAAAGTGGGGGGGGGGGGCGGTTTAGGATAAAATGACTAGAATATTTGAATATTAAGAATTTCTCCTGTCAAAAAAATAAAATTTTATTTATAAGTATATGCTATTCTAGATATGTGAATTAATTGGAACTCTTAGTTGCAAGGAATAGAAACTCAACTTGAACTAGCTTAAACAAAAGTAGAATTTATTGGCTTCAGTAGCTAAGAAGTTTGGGAATGCATCTAGCTTTAAATATGACTAGATCCAGATACTAATGTTATTTAGTTAGAACTTTCTCTTTCCACCTCTCCACATCTCTCTTCATCATTCTGTTTCTTGTCTGTTGTTTTTATTCTTTTTTTTGGTGGGGGGGTTGTTTGTTTGTTTACTTTTTTTTATTGATTATACTGTTACAATTGTCCCATTTTCCCACTTCACTCCCCTCCACCATGCCCAACCCCTCCCACCCGAGTTTCCCCCCTTTAGTTCGTGTCCATGTGTCATAAGTTCTTTAGCTTCTACATTTCCCATACTATTCCTAACCTCCCCCTTTCTATTTTCTACCTACCATCTATGCTACTTATTCTCTATATCTTCCCCCCCTCCTCCTCCTCCCACTTCCCTGTTGCTAACCCTCCATGTGATCTCCATTTCTGTGGTTCTGTTCCTGTTCTAGTTGTTTGCTTTTGTTTTAGTTATGGTTGTTACTAATGGTGAGTTTGAAGTCTTTTTTTAGTGTTCATATTTTTAATCTTCATTTTCTTAGGTAAGTCCCTTTAACATTTCATATAATAAGGGCTTGGTGACAATGAACTCCTTTAACTTGGCCTTATCTGAGAAGCACTTTATCTGCCCTTCCATTCTAAATGAAAGCTCTGCTGGATAGAGCAATCTGGGATGTAGGTCCTTGCCTTTCATGACTTGGAATACTTCTTTCCAGCCCCTTCCTGCCTGCAAAGTCTCTTTTGAAAAATCAGCTGACAGTCTGATGGGAACTCCTTTGCAGCTAACTGTCCCCTTATCTCTTGCTGCTTCTAAGATTCTCTCCTTCATTTTTACCTTGCCTAATGTAATTATGATGTGTCTTGGCGTGTTCCTTCTTGAGTCCATCCTCTTTGGGACTCTCTGAGCTTCCTGGACTTCCTGGAAGTCTATTTCCCTTGCCAGATTAGGGAAGTTCCCCTTTATTATTTGTTCAAATAACTTTTCCATTTGTTGTTTTTCCTCTTCCCCTTCTGGTACCCTTATAATTCGGATGTTAGAACGTTTAAAGATGTCCTGGAAGTCCCTAAACCTCTCATTTTTTTGAATTCTTGTTTCTTCATTCTTTTCTGTTTGGTTGTTCCTTTCTTCCTTCTGGTCCACTCCATTGATTTGAGTCCCAGTTTTCTTCCCCTCACTATTGGTTCCCTGTGTGTTTTCCTTCATTTCTCTTATTGTAGCCTGCATTTGTTCATCTAATTTATGACCAAAGTCAACCAATTCTGTGAGCATCCTGATCACCAGTGCTTTGAACTGTGCATCTGTTAGATTGGCTATGTCTTGGTCACTTAAAAAAATTGGCTGTGGGGCTTTCAATTCTGTTTGAGCCATCTTTTTTATTTTTTTATTTTCCTTTGGTCTGGTTGCCGGTGTTACATAAGGGCGGCGGAGCCTTAGGCGTTCACCAGGGCAGGGCACGCCAGTCGCTGGGTTGTGACATTGTATGTGGGAGCAGGATCTGAGAGGGAACAATGGCGCCTGCTCCGCTCTCTCTAGGACTTCAGTCCCCTGTGCCGCTTCCCACGTGCAAATTGGGCCCTTCTGGTGCTGGCTCCCCGGCGGGTGGGCTTGTGTACTTCCTTGGACCCTGTGGGTCTCCCCGGGGAGCCTCCCGCGAGGCTGAGAGAATCTCCCGGCCTCAGCTCCCACGGGTGTTTTCAGTCGGTGCTCTTAGGCTTTGTTTCCCAGCCCTGGGACCTGGGTTGCACGATTTGTGTCGCTGCCCATTTTCACCTAGTTTGCGTGCAAATGTGTAGCTACGGCTAGCCAGCTGCCTTGCGCGCCTCACTGGTTCTGCTCATTGCCTCCTGTGCCCAGTGTCTGCCACCGGTCCATCAGCCGCCTTCTGCTCCCTGAGCGCCCACGTCTGCCAGACACCGCTTTTTCCTGCCGGGACTCCTCGACCTCTCTCCATAGTTTTCTGGCTCCGCCCCTCCTTACCTGTCTGGATGTATGGTAGTCAGACTTCCATTCGGTTCATTTCTCTCTGTTCTGGTTGTTTCTTGTTTCTCAATTTTTGTTGTCCTTAGTTTTGGTTGCGCGAGGAGGCACACTGCGACCACCTATGCCTCCATCTTGGCCGGAAGCCCAAAAATTGGTATCTTCTTACATTTTGTACATTTCAAACTATACCTCACACCAAATGAAGTAATATATGGTTCTAAATGCCATGGTTCTAAATGCAAGAAATCATATTTAAATTCCAAATGGAATTTTATTTTTTTTGTTTTTACCTATTAAATTTTAGATAGCTCTGATTGTATTTTCCTTATTAACAGTTTCAACATTAAATATATATATATAGACACACAAACACTTTTTTCCTAGTTCAAAGCCATCGTATCCCAGCCTTGGAATAACCAGCCATATTCTAAGGTTATATTATATTCAGCATATAAATAATATAGTTTAGAAAGTGTCATTAAGCAAGAGGTTAAAATTAAAGGTTTTGTCCCAAAGGAAGGAAACTTTAACTTATGCAAACATGTCAATCTTTTGCCAAATCCAGATAGATGAAAATGATTTACCAGCACACAAATATTAATGCAGTAATGAATTGCTTTCTCAGAACTTGGATTAAGCCATAAGGTAGGCCAGGGGCAGGGGCGTGGGGTTTGTGCTTTGACTATTTCATTACCCATCATCTCTCTGCTTCTTAAGAGTTTTACAATGAGAGGAATACAGCCAGTGGGGCCCTGAGAGGAAGAGAGAGCCAGGATCTAGTAGAAAAGCAGAGGTAAAACCAAAAGGAGGAAAATGCCAAGGTGGCCCATGTTCCATAGTTGTCCCCAGCATCACCTTCCCTTTCTTTCCTCTTCACAGTTTTCTGTATGTAAAGCAGTCACCTTGCTTCACAACTTATGCCTAATATGTAGTTTTATTTTTTTTTAAGTTGAGTCCTTTTTTTTTAAGATTTTATTTATTTTAGTGAGAGGGGAAGGGAAGGAGAAAGAGATAGAAACATCAATGTGTGGTTGCCTCTCATGTACCCTGCCCACAACTGGGGACCTGGCCTGCAGCGTAGGCATGTGCCCTAGACTGGAAACCAAACCAGTGACCCTCTGATTCGCAGGTCCATGCTCAGTCCCCTGAGCTATGCCAGCCAGGGCTGTAGTTTATTTTTTTTAGTGAAAGAATTTTGTGCCTTGGAGCCACTAACATATTCATCAGTAAGTTCTCCATTGACCTTGCTTAAAGGAGTCACAGACACAAAAAAATCGCATAAACGTGAAGTGATACTTTGACATTATTACAGAACTGATAATGCCCTTCTTGCCCTTGGATCACTATAAGAAGCATACATGTAGAGTGATTTCCCTTTGGTGACTGTGTTAACCAATGCTATATTTGGTGTAGCTTTGCATATTGCATATTCATTCCAGTCTTCTTGGGAACATTTTGTGACTAGAAATCTAGTAGAGTTGTATAATTGGCTTACTACTTTAAGCAGTATTACTTGATGATCAGCTTTCTATCAAAGATAATCTTTTTGATCGACTTCTTGGAATTATTTTCATAATGCTTAAGACTGAAATTCCTGATGAAATGAAAGCCAGATAGATAAATCCACCATTTGGTTGGCAGAGAGTAGAAGTGGCAGAGGTTTGAGGAAGGGAAGGAGGGAGAAAAAGACACTAAAATAGTGGGCTACAGTGCTTTATGACTCTACATAGGTTCGTCTTGATCTTAGAGAGAGGTTAGGAATTTCATCTGTGGATTTCTGGCTTTTTAGTTGCCACAATTGTGTCTTTACTCACAAATACAAACCATATCCCATCACTTTACTTCTTTGGTTTAGTATGTGCTTTGCCTTTTCCTTCCAAGGAAGCTGTAATATTCTACCCCTTTTTTCTCCACATGAAGACTTACTGCAAATACTCTCCTACACATCCCTTTGATATGAAGAACTGCTGGACCTCAGCCAGTTTATTCAGATCTTGTTCTGCAGCACTGCACAGAGTCAGCAATTGGAAATCTCTCTAATTTTGTGTGACATAAAGGTGATCTACTCAGTTCTAGACTCCTTTGTGTAAAATACAAGTAGGCAAAAGATCACATTAAAAAGTCAGTGTTTAGAATAAGTAAGAGGAGGAGAACTAGTTTTTCTTGATATCTGCACGGAATTACCATTCAATTCAAGGGATCAAATATATACCTTCAAACAACCTAACATCTTGACTCAGGCTGGGTCAGGTGCTCTTTCTCAGTGCTCCCATAATATTCTGTGTCTATATTCTTACTACTCTGCTTCTGTGTGATTTCGTGATTGCCTGTTGTATGCCTTAAGTCTCCTGCCCCACATGTCCTTCTTTTAAACTGTGAACTCTGTGAGGATAAAAACTGAGTCGTACCACTCTACCTGGTACATAGTAGGTGCTAAAATAAATATTTGTGTGAATACATGAGTTTTTAAAAAGGAAAGTTACTCTTCAGTCCTATTAGAACCTTAAAAATTTCCCCCTCCATTGGCTTTGTCTCCAACAATATTTTAGCACTATAATACAGATTTTAGTAATAAATGTTATTCAAATTCAGGTAAACAATTTAATGAATCAACTTTTATTTCTCCAACTGAGTCATTGCCCTAAAAGTTAATTAGAGACCGAATTCTAAAAATGAAAAGAACTAGAGCCCTGACAAGTGTGGCAAAAGGTTGCTTGTTCAATTCCCTGTCAGAGCACATGGCTGGATTGCAACTTCGGTCCCTGGTCGGGGTGTGTTCAAGAGGTAACCAATCGATGTTTCTCTCATGTGGATTCTTCCCTCCCTTCTCCCCTCTCTACAAAACATAAGTAAATAAAATCCTTTTTAAAAAAAGAAAGAAAAGAACCAGAATTACCTTAGTTTATCCCTATACCTTGTGAGTGATGTCCCCTCAATCACCCCCTTCAATTCTCTTAGATCCTTTGTTTACTCTTCAGCACACCCTGTCCATTCAGCATAAGTGGGCTAAGCCTCTGTAATGTGCAGGCAGGCGCTATAATAGGAACATGGTTTGATGGGAGAGATAGACATGTAAATAAAGGGTTATAATTTATCATGAAGACCTTATTGAGAGCTGAGACTGTTAGGGAAAGTTTCCCTCAGAAAGTGACATTTGTGCCAAATCTTAAAGGATGAGGGGTTTAGATTTGCGGGAAGGGGGAGAGCATTACAAGAAAAGGGAGCAGTATATGAGAAAAACTAGAAGCCTACAGACACAGAAATGGCAAGTAGATACAAAGGGAAGTATTAGAAGATGAAGCCAAAGGTTAAAAAAACAGACCTGAATGGATTCCTGCAAAGAGTTTGGAATTTAACCTATAGGCCTAAGGGGAAGTCATTGAAACATTTTAAACAGGAATGATATGATCTCACTGTTATCTACTTGTGTCATTCCTTCAGGGACTTTCTGACCATGTTTTTCCGTATCATTACTACTACTTTCTCTGCTAGTGCTTGTTGCCAAGTTAACTCATTTGGTTAGAGTAAAATGGTCTTAGGTTGCAGTTGGGAACGTTACAAAACTGTCTATAAAAACTACATTTGGAAATGTGGAGAGTTGCCTTCCTCTCCCCCCAACTCCTACCAAAAAAAATCTGTACCATAGCTACATAATGTGACTCTAATCCCATCTTGTTACCTAATGTAGTAGATTGACAGTTTCAAATATGTCATTCCATTCCTACTGCAAAAAGGAAAAACGTGTTTTTGTTTAAAAATAAATGTTCTATAACTTTTTGATATACTACTTTAGCAAAATAAAGATGGACTACACATGAAAGCAACTGAATTTTTACACTTAAGACTTAATATTTTGTGTTTAACCCTTTTTAGGCTTCTCATGTTCTATATTTGGATCATAAATGAGCACACTAGACTTGAAACCAAGAGAGCTTCTATGAGGCAACCACAGTACTCATGGTGATTGCTGTTTCCATTTTTGACCCATTGCAAAGCATCCACAGTTGCATGATTGTTTGTGCACAGGGTCTTAGCCAGTCTCACAAGAAATCATTTTTGGAATTTTACGAAGATGTCATTCTTGGCATCTAAACTGAAGATAATTTGTGGCCAACCCATCATTTTCCATTTATGAGTCCTGTTTAATTAGAAAGTAGTTTATGAGGTGTCCTATATTCTAAATGTAATTTTAAGTGATAGATGGATGACACACATGCACATGACCTATCTTTGAATATGTCTTAAGCCTTTTTGCTTACTCACACACAAGGGTCTTGGTAAAGCCAGCTGCAAGTCTGGGAGACCAGCAAGCCTCCTCCTAGGGAAACCCAGGTGTCATTTGATTCATTGCTGCCACCTGCTGGGAAATGGGCAAGCTGCTGACATGGTAGAACTGAGCCCAAGCAGGGCCATAGAAGGAACTCATGTGCATGTAGTTCCAGAACTAATCAACTGTTGTTTCTAGGTGACAACCTACCCTTAAATAAGAGGACTTTATAAACTGTAGAATATTATACCAATGTAAGGTGGTGTTGGGTTACGTTAGTTAACGCATAATGTCCAGCAATGATAAGGCTCAGACTTCAAAGACTCAAAAATTCTAGAATATTAGAGCTGGGAGAATCCCTAAAGCAGATGCTGTGGAACTTTAGTTAAATCAGAGTCTCTTGGGGGCTTTTGGAAATGCAGATACCCAGGCCTGGCCCCAGAGAGTTTGATTCACTAGGCCTAAAATGCGGCTTATTTAGCGAGCGTCCCATGAGGCTCTGATGCAGGTAGTCGAGCACTGCACTCAAGAGGGGCACTGCCTTAAACACTATCTAGGGAAGAGCTTATCAGTCATTTTTGTAATCAGTGCCTTATTTCAATAAATGTAGTATTACATCTTTCATCAAAGAGATAAGTCCCTATAATACTTGTTCTTTGACGCATACACACTAACATTATTTTTGGATTGGTTTGTTCTGTAGTGGGAAAAAACAATCACTTTTAAATGATTAACTTTTCTGTCTGCTCCAAGAAGGAGGTAAAGTACTATAATTTATACTGGTTAGTTTATAGTGGATGCTTTTGGCCAGCAGAGGTAGGATTTAGTATTACATTTATCATAGCCATCATTTCCATAAACCTAGTAATCATTTGGTATTAATATCTGTTGAATTTTCAGGGCCTGAAATACCACAATGCAGAGTTCTGCTACAGTAGCTCTCTGCTGGCCTCGTTCCTTGCTTAGGAGGGGCCGCACACAACAAAGCTGCAGCCCCCAGGGTTTTAGCAGGGCTAACTGTCGCTTCTTATACTCATTCAGTCTTGATAAGCTTGGCCAAGATAACAATAGTAAAGACAAAAATGACTTTCCTTATTACACAGGAAAAATGAAGTGATTTGAGAGCAAATTTGAAAACTCAGCTTACAACTGAGAATTCTGGATACCTGTCGTGTGCTTGCCTCACAGAATATTATTGTTCCAGAAATATTTGTCGTGTTTTATGTGCTACTGCTTCTGAAATGACTGGTTCAAGAGTCACTGTCTCTGAACTTAGGCCACTGAACTCAGGGGCAGGTTACACTTGGTATACAGTGTCATCTTCATAAGCATTGGACACCAGTAATTTTCTAGGCTTTTTTTAACTCTCAGGTCATTGTCATTCAGGACTTTCAACCTCTTTAATGTAGATGATCATACATCGAATGCAGTTATCATATATTGCACGTGTAGAATTGAAAGGCAGTTTATTGAACCTCTTTATAGAGAAACCTTGTTGCGCTTACAGCATCATAATTTTTATTACTTATAAAATGTGGTTTGGTTTGTCATTTTATGTTAAATTTTGTTTCCTGCCTTCACAATCTCATCTCTTTGGGTTTTTTTGTTTGTTTGTTTTGGGTTGTTTTTTTAGGGCTACCTGAAGGAAATCTTAAAAGAAATTGGTATTCAGAATGTAAAAGGAATCCACAAAAACACTTGGGAGCTGAAACCAGAATACAGACACTACCAAGGAGAAGAAAAGAGTGATTAAGAAGACTCTAAGCCAGCATGCTAACAGAACTCAAGGGTGATGGTTAAACATACTGCGTTGATACTTGAGCACTTGAGCACCATCTGTTACAGGGGTAAAATGACTGATACTATAATTGCTCTAGGTAAATTTTCTAAACAATAATTCTTGAAAAGTTACTTGTTTTTTGAAGAGAAATAACAAATTTATTTATAGACTTAACTTGTATTACATCAGATTATTCATGTGGGGATAAGATGTTATGTAATTAAAACAAATCAAGGAAATAACTATCCACTAAGATAAATATTTTTCTGTATTATTTGATTTTTTTAAACATCAGAACACCAGAATTCTGAGGTTGAGTGCCACTGCACTAAGAACATTTTTATCCTTGCATTCTCACTGTAAAATAAATCCTGATTAAGGAACGTGGTCCCTGTTTTCCTTCCCTGCCTCCAGTTGTCTTATCCTACTTTGTTCTGGTGTGGGAAGCAAACCATTTCCCAGTTGCCTTCCAATTCTTAATTGTTTGAGACTTGGTGTCAGGAAGCAGGTGGATAATGGTGTGACAAATCTGTATAGGACTGAGAATCCTTGATGCCTGTTGTGTGCTTGGTTTGTAGCATGTAACTTTCCCAGAACCTTGTCTTTTTATGTTTGGAACTGCCCTGAAACACACCTGTCTTCTACCTCTGCCTTTTGTTTTTGTGGTGACAGTGCCTGCCAGGGGAAACTTGGTGGCTTGGTGGCTGGAATAGCATTTCCAGATCAGAGTTGTGTGTCATTTGAAGTCATGCTTTGATATTTCTGCAGACATGTTTTTTTTTTTTTCAGCTTATTTTAGTTACCTTTAGCTCATCATACCTGACAGTATCTGCTTGAGTCTTTTAAACACTTAGTTTGAGTCTCTTAAACACTTGTTACCTTTCAGTAGGATAGCTAATCTATGTAGTAGACTGGTGTCATTCCTGATTAATTTTTTGGAATTGTTTTCTTAATCATTACTAAAATATTGGCCATGGAAGAGACGCCCTTTTACCTGGTTTTCCATATTCTTTCTTTTCATAAAAATTTTTTTATTTTTATTTTGAGAAAGGGGGAAGGGAGGGATAGAGGGAGAGAAACATTGATGTGCAAGAGATACATCAATTGATCACCTCTCACGCACCTTCTACTGGGAACCTGGCCTGCAGCCCAGGCGTGTACCCTGACTTGGAAGCAAACCAGTAACCTTGTGGTTCACAGGCCAAAATTCAATCCACTGAGTCACACCAACCAGGGCTGGGTTTCCATATTCTTTTATTTCAGGACTCTCTTACTCAGATAACATGCTTTTGGCAGCAGAAATGAGGAAGTAAAAATCCTAAACCCTAAACCATCACAAGATTGAGAGAAAGGCTGATATACAGGAAGGCCTTATATAATAGATGAGATTGTTAAAACTCAACCAGTACAGGAATTTAGGGCATGTTTTAACTGTCAAAATGTAATAAGATATGGTTTCTGGGCATTGGAAAGATTTTAAATTACATGTTGCCACAGTAACTTCTAAAGTGATACATCTTAAAAAAGAAAACAGAATTTGCTCTGTTGTATTATAAGTAGCTCTTGTGGGTTTCAGCAGTGTTGCAGTTTTTATGGGTCTATGAACAAATTTTCTTTGCAGCATATTTTGATCAATGTTGGTATATACATCAGTGAAATAAGAGTAAACACTTTTCAGGACCTTACGTGCCGGACAGTGTGTTAAATGCTCTAAAATAGCTCATCAAATCCTCAGAAATAGTGCTGAGAGATAATGTCCATTTTATAGAACCATTTTCTGCCCACCATACGTACCCTCATGAGTACTGTTCCCTCTTTGGAGGAATGCTACCCTTAGGGCAAAGTGAGTAAAAGAGTGTACTTACTTTCCCAGAACTTGCCCTCCCCCTACACCCCCAATCGTACCTCCAGATCAGGAAGATGGTGCAGATTGCAGACAGAGTTGTGAGGAGGGGAGTTTATCTCTGGCATCTGTGCTTGAATTGAGACATCTAAACAGCCCTCCTCACCTCCCCTCTTTAAAGTGAAGATCCTTTTACTAAAATTTGAATTTTTGTTATACTTCAAGTACCCGGGTAGGGCATGTGCTGTGTGACTTTAGAGTGGACTCTTTTAGACCTCCATCAGAGTTAAGGAACCCAGTGGAAAATGACAGGCAGTGGGGCACTGAGCTGAAGGGGAGCTGACTTGAATTAAGACTTGACCTGCTGCTGACACCCCTTTCATATCAATACATTGGCCATCTTCCCTATCATTTTTGTAAGAGTCCAGAAGATAATAAGCTGCTTCTGTTTTTGATTGAGTTTTCTTTTTGACATATGTCCCAAGCAGGTTCCTGAGTATAGTTTCATTTGCGTAAAGTGTAAGAGGAAGTATCAGAGATCACTTTTGAACCCGACTTTGCACATACTCACATTCTTTCTTCTTCCTACTTTGAGCACGTACCACTGTCCATAACACAATTATATGATGTAACTTCTGACAGATGAGCAGTGTGAGCCTTTAGTAGTTTATTTTAAGAAAATTAAGTTTTTTTAAAAGATTTTATTTATTTATTTTTAGACAGAGGGGAAGGGAAGGAGAAAGAGAGGGAAAGAAACATCAATGTGCCTCTCATGTGCCCCTTACTGGGGACCTGGCCCGCAGCCCAGGCATGTGCCCTGACTGGGAATCAAACCAGCAACCCTTTGGCTCACAGGCTGCACTAAATCCACTGAGCTACACCAGCCAGGGCGAAAATTAACAATTTTTATCTGATTTTGTTAGAAGTCATCTAAATGAAGGACTTTTTAGATGGTTTAGCTTACAATTTAAAGTAGATTCTTAGAAGTCATTTAGGCTTAAATTTTAGGTTTTTAAAGAATTATTTTCTTAAAGTGTACCATATTTTTAAAAGTGGAAATTTGTATTTGTAAGGTCTTAAGAAGATAGTTTAGTTTTGTTTTTTAATATTTTGTGGAAAGGTAAGTACACCAAAAGAACATGTTACTGGCCTAAAAATTTTAATCTGGTATGTTCATTTAATATAGTGGCTGTTTGTTTGGCAAGTATTTATTGACCATGAATATACTCCAGGCACTGTGGGGTATGAACGCATAATAATCTAGTGGGAAATACAGAGTGTAGAAAGGTAACAATGCCATGTGGGTCCTGAAGTGTGAACTAAGCGTTACACTCAGTCAAAATATTCCAGTTAATTCATCGTTGCCATTTAGACTCTACATGGATTTCCAATTTTTAAAGCATTTGAATGCAGTAATATATACCTAATTTTAAAACATCCTTGAATATAATTTAACCATTGATAATTTATAAGACACAAAAGGACTTACACAATGCCTAGGAATCATGATTATGAATACATACAATGGATGTCTATAATACATCAATCTCATTAATAGAAAACTGAATTGAAGACTTTACTGGGCTAGTCCTCATGACATTTAAGCCTTCCTTCTGGTTGCCACTCTAGTTTCTCTCCTTGAACAAAAAACCTGTGAACCGCTTTGGCCATTCATTCATTCAGTGAAAAATCCACGGAAATGCCCACTGTATGCCAGGCAACAGGGTTAAAGGTGATGGGTGTTTGTGGTAATGTGCCTTTTATGCCACCAGTTCTTTTCCTACTTGACTAAGTAAGCAAGAAGAATAATAGCTTTTGTTTATTAGGCCTTTATTATGTGCAGGCACTGTGCTAATCATTGGACTCACAACTCATTTAATCCTCACAGCAACCTTATGGTGTAGGTTCTCTTCATACCCTTGTTTTATAGATTTTCAAGTGCTAAGAGGTTAAAGAACCATAGCCATACAGTAGTCAGGTCAGAGCTGATTCAGATCCTAGAACATCACTCTGGAGTGCAGGGTCTTAGTTACCCTTATGTATGTATAAATCCTGGGGGCTACTTGCTGATTGCCCACAGCTGTGATTTATTTGCCCAGAGTCTTTCATTTTTGGGTATTGTTTTAATAATTATTAAGATATAATTTACATATCTCTCTCACATTTGACTTCTCCTCACTAATGGGGAACAGAATCTCAAGAGTTACCATTCCTGAATCAAAAAAAAGAGTGGACTCTGAATTCTACCTGAGTGGTTTTGACTTTAGAGATTCGGTTTCCAGTTCTTGTTCAGGTTCTAGAGTCTCTTACTGGTGGAATGGTACTCCTTTTTTTTTCCTGCTCTAGATTCAGATGAGCAATTTCCCAGAAATTATTTCAGATGGTCAATATATTTGATTTACTTAGATCCTAGACCACCCAGTGAAAGTCAGCCCACACTCATGAGAGAGTTGTTGACTTGGCTAATCACAGGGGAAGGTCTGTGTTATGGCTTAGTGAGCACATAGGACGCCTGTGAGCTTGAGACTGCCAAGTATGAGAATAAGAGCTGAACAGATAAAATGGTCTTTGCTTTTAGAAACTTAGAGTATTGAAGAGGACTGTGAAATAGATTGCAGCATAATGTATTAAGTTTAGCAATAGAAATACATGGCAGCATGTTTTATGAGCTACCTGGATTAAAGCCTGCGGCTCAGAGCAAGATGTTTACCATCTGTGCCTTAGTTTCCTCATCTATAAAATAGAAATATTAAGAGTATCTGTCTCATAGAAAATTATGGTGAAAAATAAGTAAGTGAACATATGTAAAGCATTTAGAACACTCCGTTATACATAAAAAATACTTTATTGGTATTAGCTTTAACATATACAAAATATATAAAATATGGAGCTAGCACAGAGAATGAAATAAATAGTTACATCTTTGGGGAATCAGGAAAACCTCCTTAGAGGAGTTGGTATCTAAAGTGGGTTTTGAAGGGGTCTGAAGAGTTGAGGCAGGGAATACAGAAAGAACAAGTACAAGGGCATTAGGGAGCGGCCTTACTTCACTTGATGTTTGGGGTGAGAGTCCATACACACCATCGATGTGGCTGGACAATCTCAGTCTGATGAAAGAACTTGAAGGTCAGGTGATTTTACCATGGGCCCAGATGAAATGGGTGAGGAGCTAGGCAGGGCTAACTTCCTTCAGTTGTACACACAAGTTCAAAGTGATGCAAACAATTCAGTTATTCCCCCCATTCACAACATACTTTTTTAGTTCCGACGATACAGAATGCTCCATTTCTACACCATTCTGTGTGAGGGTTAGGAAGTACGTTAATTCCTGCTATCAGGGAAGGCCCTTTCCCTAGAGAAAATGTAGGCTAAGAGGATAGACTGCACTTCATCAGACATTCGTTGAATTTCAACCTGCTGCATCCTGGGTGCCACCCGAGGCACTGGGGTGTGGAAGCCGTGGGTGCCGAGTTAGACTCAGTCCGCATCCTGCACTGCACTTCTGAGAGCCTGTAGATCGCTCCTGTCAGGGAATGAAGTGAGGAGCCCATCAGAGCCTGTTTACAGTGTTAAAGGCCTGCTCTGCTGCCTTGAGAAATTCTAGGATTAACAGGTAAATTCCATCTCCAAAAGGGAAGAAAGTGCCTGGTGTCCACAGAGTTGGAGGCCTTGAGTTACGTCCGCAGGGGGAGAGGCCCCAAAACCAGCTGTGAGTGAGTCATATCCCACAACAAATTTGGGAAGTAAGTATCACTTCTTCGATTTGCTAAATGTTTGAGAAAGCAATTTTGAATAATTACTTCCTACTATAATAGGTAGGTGGAAGGTAAGAGATCTGCTGTTTTTCTCTGCTGTTTTTGAAGCAGAGAAAGCCAAGGTAAGTTCTTAATTCTGTCTCAGTGGAACTGTGGAAAAGCTAAAGCTAGAACCAAAGTCACCTTTAGCTGAAGCTTTTGCTAGTGTGTCTAGCCCAACAACAGTCACTGCCTCAGGTCTCCTGCTTTTGGGTGAGAAGCCCTATGTGTCTACATGGAGCCCAGGATCCGAGAGGAGAGCAAGTGGGCCAGCCCTGCAGTGAACTCCGGTAAATGGCCTGTTCAGCTGCAACTTCTGGAGGTACTGAGTCCTTAGTACTCACCATGCTTTATATTCTCTTGGAAAATGAAACGCTCGCCTGGCTGGTGTGGTTTAGTTGTTTGAGCACCAGCCTATGAATGGAAAGGCCATCAGTTCGATTCCTAGTCTGGACACATACCAGAGTTGCGGACCAGATTTCCCTGTTGGGGGCACGCGAGAGGCAACCAACTGATGTTTCTCTCTCTCTTTCTCCTATCCCTTCTCACTGAAAATAAATAAAATCTTTTAAAAACTAAAAAAAGAAAATGAAACTTTTAATCACCTTCTAACAGCATTGGCAAGTGAAACCTTAATAATGTCAAAGAGCTCTGAAATCATATTTTGTTAATTAACCACCTACACAAATATTCATCTGAAAGTCCACAAACCTTAGCCTGCAAGCTTAGTATATTGAAATGAAAACACTGCATGTGGATGTTTCAGGTAGCATGCAATTGCAGATGGATGCCAAGTAATCAGTTGGGAAAGAACAGGAAAGAAAACAGTTACTTTAGGTAACATTTTTTAAAACACTTTTCACTTGGGCCCAATTTGTTGATTTCCTCACACACACAAAAAAGGGAGTTTGTCGATCAAAACTAGAGCATCACGTGTGCCAGAAAAGAACAAGTGAGGAAGCCAGGAA
Source organism: Tonatia bakeri (assembly GCA_004024845.1). NCBI lineage: Eukaryota > Metazoa > Chordata > Mammalia > Chiroptera > Phyllostomidae > Tonatia > Tonatia bakeri. The sequence continues at coordinate 39,354 of PVIA01008655.1, forward strand.
GATAGAACTGCAGTTTCACATTCCCCACTATCTCTAATACTTATTTTTGCCAGACTTTTTAATCAGTTGCTATCACCAGTAATCTGGGGTGGAGAACCTGGTTGTGGTTTAAGGGTAGTGGCTGGAGAGGGGCTGGTCATCAGAAAAGGGTATCAGTACTTACTGAGAGGTTGGTGAAGATGATCTTTAATGTCCTTCTGGTTTTAAGATTCTGTAATTCTAGACCATGGGCCTGGCCAGTCTTGACTTCCAGTCTTGCCCATCCGAAGACTGGAAAGGGGTTGCTTCATTATTCTCACTCAGAACTTGTATACATGGCACAGGCCCAACCACAGTGCATGCTGAGTTGCACATCTACCTACAACCTGCTGTGAACAGGATGACAGGCATTAGACGTGTGTGTGTGTGCGCGCGCGCTGGAAAAAGACCATTCACAATGTGACTTCATATCACCTGCCCTGCTGTGGGCCTGCCTGCTTCTACACACTCTTGCATGCACTCCAGAAATACTTGTCACCCATTCATTGCTCAGTTCTGTCGTACTCAGGGTTCTCACTTGTAAGAAGCAGAAATCCATGTGAGTTGGTTCAAAGGCAGGAAGACTGCCCTCTCAGGGATTGGCCCTTTTTCCCTGCCTCTCTCAGAGGCCACCTGGTCTTTGTCATTGGCCTGCCTCTCTGCACCTGTTTGGCACTGTCTTCTGCAGATTGGCTTCCCTGGCTCCACAGCTTCATGTTCCCCCATGAATTCAGCATGTACTTTGCTTTGCCTTGACACAGTGCCAGTTCTGGCATCAATTTTATATCACTTTTCAGCTCAGCTTCCCACAGCTGGCTGGCTCAGATTCTGGATTCCAGCTCTGGATTTACCAGAAGAATCTGGTTGCTGCCCAGCTTAGGTAGGTGTCCACCCCTCATCTGATTGGTGAAGAGAAGTGTGTGTGATCACAGAGGCCCCCTCTGGTGGTGACTCGCTGTAGAGGGCAAGAGTGGCTCCCACGGGAGGGTTTCTGTCTAGCAAGCACTCCAGAAAGTGATCGCAGTGCCCTCCAACTGAGCCAGTTCCTCAGGAATACACGCGGGAATGTAAGTATCCTGAAATCCCATTTTGCTAACCAGCAGGTCATTGTTCCACTGTATTCCTCTCTAGTTTAGAGTCTGTGCCTAGAGACCCACAACTAAAGAGACAGTACTCAAGAAAAGGTTCACCAGTTAATTCCAAGGTAATGGTGACAACTAGGAGGAAAAGGCCCTCCAGTTTTGAAGTCCCAGAGATTCCCATGTAGAAAGAAAAGAATGGAGAACACTCCCCAATAAAAGAAAAAAGTATCATGCTTTACAAGCTCAGCATGTAAAGGACTCATCTATGGAGTGCACAATGAGAAGAAATAGCCTAACCCGTAGTAAAAGCAACAGTAATCTTACCATTTTACACATATTATTGCAACAATTTAACAGTGTTTGGTTCCCAGTTCGAAGAAGGTAGAGGTGATGCATCGACTTACACATTGCTAGTGTGCACTGATAAAGCACTTGGAGCATCTCTGAGAACTTACCAGTGATTTCTATTCCTCTTGTACAGACACAGAAGCAAAGGTGCAGAACAGGTAAACTGTTCACATCACACTGCCTGCTGGTGCGGAGCTGGGCCAGTAGTGCACCCTCACTCCCAGCCACGGCCCTTCTCCAGCCTCCGGTACTCAGCTATCTGCTTATCAAAGCCATATGGGTGGGGTGGTAAGGTACAGACTGCTGGGCACTACCTCACAGGACTGAAATGTATCCCATGGGAGGGGCCCTATCTGTGTTTTTTTCAAGCTCCACAGTTATTTTTGATCAGCCAGGTCTGGAAACAATTTTCACTCAGCAAAATTTTCAACCAGAAAACTAGTCAAGGATGGTCGTGTTTTCTTGGCTGTGGACAGCCTATAGGAAAGTTTCAGGCTTTCCTGAAAAAGCACAGTGGTACCTTCCTTTTACATGTCACACCCCATGGAATGAATCGACACCTTGTGAAGCCTCCCTGCACTCATCTGAAGCCCAAAGGTGTGAATACCTGTCTATCCCCAGTGGGAACTGGGAGGGTACAGTGAGAAGAGTTGCCAAGTGGCTCAACGTCTGCCACATAGTGTATGTCTAATAAGTGTTCATTGTTGAATCTCTTTCTGGAGTTAACTATCACTGAATGAAAAAGGTAACTTGCATTTCATGTCTTCCATTTCTAGCTATTTCATAGGAAATGGCCAAAGCCATTAACAGGGATGAAAATCTTAAGACCTGGGAATCCAGTATGGGCTAATGGCAGTTTTTATCGAACAGACCAAATAGCAACCCTAGTTTGTGATAAAACACAAACTGGCCCTGGAGCCCTTGATAACTGGTTTAGAACCCTGTGGGTTCAGGTGCCCCAGGACCAGATCTTTCCTCAGCCCACCCACCCCAGGGCCAGCAGAGCAGGCAGGCTAGTTCTGTCCACTCTGCAGAACCAGCCCTGGTTCCCCACCACCCTGTCCGTTTTCCTGATTAGGTCCCTCCTTAGGGTGAGTGTCCCAACATAAATTGAGAGTAGTTTTCACCCTTAAATATACCAGGCCTGTTTGGGATTTTAGGTCCCTTGGTTCTTTCTTTTAGTAGGTCTACTCCAATTTCCTTGTCCTTCAATGTCTGACTTCTATATTTAAGATACATACATGAAGAATAGATGGAGAAAATGCTTCCTCCTGGTCACTCCTTGGAAGACAGGCACTTTCAAAATCATGCCTTAAGCCCTACATGCTTTACACAGTGGTGAAAAGTAGAAGAGCAGGTGATGCTTACCTCTTACTGGGTTTTTGACTTAATTAGCATTTGTGACACAGCAAGACATTGTTGAACTGAACTGGTGAGACACTCAACCTCGGGTAACAGAGCCTGGGCACATTTTTGTGATGGTACAATAGTTGGTTTCTCATACCTTAATCCAGCTTGATCTGAGAACTGGTTGCAGGTCCTTTTTTTATGACGAATACATTTGTTTTGAAAACCACTGTTTGCTGCCTTCTGTCTTCGGCTGAAATGAGTGCACAGCTCTGTTATTTATCAAAGTAGAGACTACACCTACACTGAATCTACTTTTGGGTTTAGAGAGGGTGGTAATGCCACAGCTCATGAAGACGGACTTGCCAAGTTAATCTGAATTGGTGTAAATCGCAATTCTAGTATGCAGGCTGAAAACACTCTGACCTCAGTAGCTTGAGATAATGAAAAATAGCATTATACAGCTAAGAACAAGCAGTGGGGTCAGCCTGCGGGCTGTCTTTCTAAGCATCTTTTTCAAGGACCAGACAAAGGAAATTTAGAAGCTCTATCAGTCAGACCTGTAGGCACTTCATTTAGTTTTCCTGGCACCTGGCACTGTCCCCTCAGCTACAGAGAGATAATAATAGATGAAAAAAAGAGCTCATTCCTTTAGGTGGGGGAGGAAGAAGGAAAGGAGGGAGGGAAGGATGTGCTGTGCTAAGAAATTAGCAATTGCCTTGAGGCTTGACTACTTACGTAAAGGGAAGTCGGGGGTCTCACAAAATGACTGTTGAGCTCAGACCTCATTTCAGAGTTCGAATGAAATTAAAAGGACCTAAAGAAATCAGACTGCGAATATTAAAATTAATGATTGTTGATAACTCCTAACTGCACTAACTTCAGTTTGTCATGTACAGGCAAGGTGAAACACACCCACTCACAAAAAACAGATTGCTTAAAACTTCCCGTACAGATGAAGGGAGTTTGAGTAGAAAGAGCACGGATTCTGAGGCAGGAACACTGGCTCAGATTTTAGCTGTCTGGTACAGCCTTATATTTCTCTGCATTTCATTTCTTCCTTATGAAGGGTACTACCAGAGTGCGTACCTTACGTTATTTATTGTAAGAGTAAAACAGTACTTTAAATCTGTAAAGCAATATGCAAGTGCTAATTATTTCAATGGTGTGTACCCTTTGAGTTGGAAATGACAGAAACAAATTGGCTTAAGTGAAAACCAGTCTGCCTCCATGGACCCTAATAAAAGGGATAAAAATGGAATGGTGGAGTTTATAAACTCATTTCTTGAAGACTCCTTCCACAGTTTTATAATTTATCAAAGTTTTACCAATAAGGGACTAAGCCCATGCTTTCCAGGACACCACATTTGGAGACTGATTCAATGCAAATACTGAACTTAAAAAACCTTCAGATTTGGTGGTTAGCGTGCCCTCTGTGTTGTCTCAAATCTCCATGGCTTTACAGCCCTGTGCTCCTCAGTGGTGTCAGTCTGCTAGCACACATGCTCAAGGGCACTAGTGAGAGCTCTTGCTGACACTTTAGATATCCTTCAAGCAATGGTGCTGAAGTAACAGGTTATAGGCAGGTGAGAGAATGAGTAAGTAGTGGCACTGTTAGGACTCACTGGCCCTTGGGAAGAATTTGCAGTGTGATTGGAACTGCTCTGGAAAGTCAGACTGCCTGGGCTGACCGGTCAGCAGGAGTGCAAGATGGAGTAGATGAAGAGGGGAGGCGCCGTGCTGCCATGTATGAAGGCCACATATGTATTCCCACTAAATCGTGACCATCTCCTATCAAGTTGGGATTTGGAATTAGTGTTTTACCCTTTATCTAGAATGATGCACACAAGAGACATTTAATAAATACTTGTTAAGTGAATAAAATGATAAAGAGCAAAGTTGAGAACTAAGATGGACAAGAAGAGTGTTAGAACAAAAATGTTCTGAAGAAATAATCAGTAACATGGGGGGTGAAGAAGAAAGATCAAAAGTGAAATAATAATAGGTTTTTATTTGTTTACTATGGATTAATATAGAAAAGCACTGACAATTTCCATTTGGACTCAGTGAGTCTTAACTGCAGTCAGGACACAAAATTCAAGATGTGGAACTAGAGATCTGGAGTCAGTGACATGAATGTGATGACAGTTCTGGGAACTGGGTAAGGTGAACCAGAAGAGTGACATTGGAAGAGTTTGGCAATGAACTGAAACCATCAGATAAATGATGATGGGCCAGGGGGTGGATGATGATAATATTTTTACTTAGAGATGCGAGAAGCCTGGGCACGGTGGAAATAGAGTGAAAACATTCCCCCCTCCCTGTTCTGAAATGGTCCTCTAGGGTCACTGCCTTGCTTCATGCTAACATGCCAAAACTGCACAGGAGTAGTGGGCACTTCAGCCCCAAAGTGATCTGGATGGGTTTCTGAGAACGAACTTTCGTCTCTCTTAGTTCAGTTTGAGGAATTGAGGCCTGCTGTGTCCACTGGATGAGGGAGTCTTGGGAAGGTGAAAATGTTTTAAAATGTCATTTTGCTATGTGCCCAGCAGCTCTTGTAGAAGGTTAAATCTTTCCACTCTTGAACATTCATTTAAATAAAAAAAAAAAAAGAACATTCATTTAAATAAAATAAAAATAAAAAAAAATCTTTCCACTCTTGTAGGAAACAGGCCTTCCAAAGGGAGATGAGTCCTTCCCAGGTGCCTACCTTTCAGTTCCTGAATAGAAGGAATCTAGCCAGGCAGGTAGTAGGAATCCTGGGCCAGAGGGTCTGAGTTAGGTGTCAGTGAGCAGCCACTGGCCACGATCTGACATCAGGAGCACCCAAAGTCCTGGAAAAAGCCCCTTCTCTCCCTTCCACCTTCCATGGTCCCTGTGTTTGTATCTGGGTCCTCAGAGCCTTTTTTTCTTTCCTGTCTGTCCCCAACTTCCACTTCTCTGCCCCAGTGTGCCCTCCCACCCCTCCCCCTGCCACAGGTTCCTGGCCCCTCCCCTGGCAACAGGCTGTCTCTGCTCAGCTGCATGGACAAACCTCCTACCCAGAAGCTCTCCTGATAGGAATTTATGGAGATAAAAGTTGTTTAATTTTAATTTGATTCTCCACCCCAGCCAATCAAAATGCATGTCCACCTAGCCAGGTAGCTCAGTTGGCTAGAGCATCCTCCCTATACACCAGTTTGCGGGTTCAGTTCTAAGGGCACATACAAGAATCAACCAGTGGCCCTTGCCAGGTGACTCAGTTGGTTAGAGCACCATATATTATACACCAGAAGGTTAGAGGTTTGATTCCCGGCGAGAGTACATACCTAGATTGCAGATTCAATCCCCAGTTGAGGTGTGTATGGGAGGTGGCCATCAAGGTTTCTCTCCATTCCTCTTTCTCTAAAATCAACAAAGATGTTTTTTAAAACTTTTTAAAAAAGAATCAACCAATGAATGCATAAATAAGTTGAATGACAAATCGCCCTGGCTGGTGCTTAGTGGATTGAGTGTGGGCCTGTGAACCAAAGGGTCACCTGTTTGATTCCCAGTCAGGGCACATGCCTGGGTTGTGGGCCAGGTCCCCAGCTGGGGGCATGTAAGGGGCAACCACACATTGATGTTTCTCTCCCTCTCTTTCTCCTTCCCTTCCCCTCTCTAAACAATAAATAAGTAAAAATCTTTTTAAAAGAATAAGTGGAATAACAAATTGATGTTTCTCTCTTCCTTTCTCTCTAAAATCAATTTTTAAAAAAACTTTGTTCCTTATAGAAAAGTGTAAGAATCCAGTCAAGATGGAGGCATATGTAAACACATCTCACCTCCTTGCAAAACCACAGCAAAATTGCATATAAATTATAGTACAGGTATCACTCAGAACCATCAGAATATTGAGCTTAGTCCCACAACTAAGGAATGCAAGAAATCAAATTCATCCAGATGGGTAAGAGGGACAGAGGGGTAGAGACACGGAACCAGCTGGTCCCAAATCCATGTGTGGTGGATATAGAATGGAAGGATATCTCAGAAGCAAGGGATCCCAGCTTCACACCCAACTACCCAGCCCAGGGTTCCAGTGCCAGGAATGTAAGTCACCATAATATCTGGCTGTAAAACCCTGTGTGTGGTGGGAAGGGGGAACCAGTGGGGGTTGGGTTGGTGGCAGAAACTGCAGGATTCTCAGGTCTCTCCTCTTAAAGGGCCTCATACCGTACACAGGCTTAGTCAAACTCCCTCTGGGCTCCAGCACCTTAAAAGGCACTAGTGGCATATAGGGAGGGACTGAAGTGTCTGGCATCAGGGTAAGAGCTGAAGGAGAGCTTCCTCCCAGACAGAACTGCAGATGGTGGTCATTGTGCCTCTTCTGAGCCCTCCCCGACACAGAGCCACAGTGTGGTGGCACCATATCCGAATCTCCATCAACCTGGCTCACATGCTCCCCCGATAATTACCTAAGGGGCTACCCCATCCAACTTATGGGCCCACCCAGCTGGTAACAGTGGCTTTTCCATATGAAGGGCTGGGCTAGGTGCAGGCTTCAGACCTTCCTAAATCCACTCAAACACGCAATGGCTGAGCCCAGCCCCCGATACCTCTCGCTGAGTGACCCCAGGCCCAGCACTAGCAGCAGCCATCTGCAGACCACTTTATAACTCCCGACATAAAGGACCCAGAGGACCCAGACAGAACACAGGTAGGGGCTGGCCTTGGCCTGCACCACCCCAGAAATCCTAGAGCCTGTTCACCCAGCAGACAGTTACAGGCCATGTTGAAGAACCACCCAACCACCTCCACAAGCCTCAGAGGGAGGTGGTTGCTGGTTAGGGTGTCACAGCCAGCCCTACCAGCTGTCTGGGCTGGGTAAATTCCTCCCCTCGACCTGCTGACAGCAATCAAGACTCATCTACAAGAGCAGGGAGTACCTCAAGTACACATCTTGGGGGAGAGGGGAGGCTGTGCCACTGAACCCTACAGGACACCTACTACATTAGGCCACACTACCAAGTCACAGAGTCAAAGCAGCTCTACCTAATACATAGAAACAAACACAGGGAGGCTGCCAAAATGAGGAGACAAAGAAATATGGCCCAAATGAAAAAACAATAAAACTCCAGACAAAGAACTAAACAAAATGGAGATAAGCAATCTGTCAGATGCAGAGTTCAAAACACTGATTATAAGGATGCTCAGGGGACTTAGTGGATGCTTCAACAGTATAAAAGAAGACCCAGACAGAAAGGAAGGATATACTAACTGAAATAAAGAACAATTTACAGGAAATCAACAGCAGAGTGAATGAAGCCAAGAATCAAATCAATGATTTGGAACACAAGAAAAAGACATCCAATCACTACAGCAAGAAAAAAGAATCCAAAAATTAAGGACAGTGCAAGGAACCTCTGGGACAATTTCAAATGGTCCAACATATCACATCATAGAGGTGCCAGAAAGAGAAGAGAAAGAGCAAGAAACTGGAAACCTATTTGAAAAAATAATCAAAGAAAACTTCCCTAATATGGTGAAGGAAATAGATACATATAAGCCCGGGAAGCACAGAGTCCCAAACAAGATGAATGTAAAGATGACCACACCGAGACACATCATAATTAAAATGCCAAAAGTTAAAGAGAGAATCTTAAAAGCAGCAAGAGAAAAGAAGAGAGTTACCTACAAAGGAGTTCCCATAAGACTGTCAGCTGATTTTTCAAAAGAACATTGCCAGCTGTAAGGGATTGGCAAGAAGTATTCGAAGTGATGAAAAGCAAGGACCTATAACTTATCAGTGTCCCCAGCAAAGCTATCATTTACAAGGGAAGAGCTGATAAAGTGCTTCCCAGACAAGGCTAAAGGAGTTCATCATCACCAAGCCATTATTACATGAAATGTTAAAGGGATTTAAGAGAAAGAAGATCAAAACTATAAACAAAAATGGCAATAAATTCACAACTGTCAAGAATTGAATCTAAAAAGCAAACTAAAAAAGCAAGAAGAACAGAAATAGAATCATAGATAGGGAGAACACTGGGATGGTGGACAGTGGAAAGCAGGGTGTGGGGGAATGAGGGAAAAGGTGAGGGGATTAAGAAATACAAATTGGAAGTTACAGCATAGACAGGGGGTGTTAACAGCAAGTATAGAAAATAGAGAAACCAAAGAACCTCAATGCATGACCCATGGACAGCAACAAAGGAGTGAGGATTGCTGGAGGGAGTGGGGTGTGCTGTGTGGAAGGGGGCCAAAGGGAAAAATCTTGAGCAACTGTAATAGCATAATCAATAAGAAATAAAAATAAATTTTAAGTGTAAGAGAGGAAGAAAAAAGCATCCATAGGGTAAGTAGTTAAGCCTTTTCATAGAGGTTAACATTTGGTGTCTGTTTGATTCTGAGCTCTGCTTCTTACTACAGCTGTGTGACCTAAGGCCAGTTACCTACCTCTGCGCCTGTCTGCATAATAGTGATATTTGCATCATCTGAGGATAAAATGAGCTAACATTTGTAGCGCTTAGTAGGGATTAACAAATGGTAGGCATTGGTATCGACTAAGTGATATTTATTATTATGATTAGACGCTCAACACATGGGAACTGTGACTGTTACTGTCATGACTCAGCACCCCTGCTGGGAGTGCTCTCCGTGCAGGACAACACAGTAATTGCAGCCTCTGAGTTGCGGGTGTTGGTAATGATGCCTCTGGATTTAAACAGACTCCCAGTGAATGGTGAACAAGTAGGACCGAGTCCCCCAGCACTGCCCTCCCTTAGGGCATTGGTCCTGGGGATCCTTTTCTGTTTCTTTATCATCTCTAACCTCACTATCCTCACTGTGCATCACTATCAGTCTCTGCCAATTCTTTCTGGTTCACCCACAACCCCACTCTGGACTTTTTTTTTCCCTCCCTGGTCTTTTAACTTTACTGTGTGGCTTCTGATTCTTACTTCCCCAAAAGAGCTGATGATAAAAGTGAGAGGCCTCATACATGTTACTAACTAATATTTTTTATTATATTAGTACATTGCGCAGTGTGTGTATACACATACAATTAACACAATTAGGTTCAGTATGTATACTCTTCTGCAAGTTACCTCTTTTACTTAATATGTGGCAGATATCTTTTCATATTAGTTCATACAGCTTGGCCTCCTTTAATAACCTCGGAGGATTTATAATATGGATGTAACATAATTTATTTAAATGTTCCACCACTAATATACATTCAGGGTGTTCCTAGGCTTGGGCTTTGTATCGGTCTGCTTTACTTATAAACAGTGCCATACTGAACTTCCTTGGGCACAGCTCTCTGTGATGGCACCCATTTTAGAACGCACGGTGCTGAGGAAGGGGCCAGTGTCTTTATTAGCATCAAATAGACACAGTCATGGTGCATCAACACTTGACTTCCATCCAGATTCCTCTGATACTTCAGGAACTAATGTGTAAACAGTTTGCAAAGCTGCTCTGAAAAATCATGAGGAGCCCCTATAACCCTTCTACCCAACTTTGCTTCAAGTATTCATGTAGTGAACTTTTTCTGCCTTTAAACAGGTTAATTTCTATTTATTTAAGTTTAGATCTTTACTACTTAAAATTTCTTCTCTGGGTTTAAATGTGCTCAAAGTCTCCCTGCCATAATTCCATTTTGATTCAGGATCTTGTGGTAGAATCAACTCCTGTGTGAAAGAATCAGCTCCTCCTATTTCAACCCACTCAACTATGAACACTTAACCCTTTAAAAGATTATACCTAGTTGTAAATATAAATATTGACATCAGAGCACTATGTGTGTGGTTAAAAATTCAACTAGGACAGAGGAGTTGCAATGAAAAGCAACAGCCCTACACCTTCCCTACCTCCTTATTTTTTATTTCTTTTTATCTAGACCATGACATTCTTCTACAGTTTTTTGTTTTCCTGGAGTTTAAAATTGCCTTTGGTTCCTCTTCTGTATGTTTACCATACCCTCAAGTGTTTTTAAATTCTCAATATGGTAAATAATTCCATGGAATTTCTGTTTCTCATCTGGAACCTTTAGCCAGCTTTCTCCAAACCGTATTATACATCTGTCATCCTAGAACTCCTCTTAATACTTTTTCTTTGAGTTTCTCCCTGATTTCTAGGGAAGAAATGAGAAACATTCTCAAATAACTTCCTAAGAAAGGATATATAGAAAATAAGTGTTCTTGGACTGGAATGTCTGGAAATGTTTTTAGTCTCCCTCATACTTCATTGATAATTTGACTGGGGATAGAATTACAGGTTGAAGGAATGTTTTTTTGAGAAATATTAAGGCATTGAGCCATTTTTTAGCACCCAAATTCACTGGAGAAGGTGGCATCTCTTTTCTTGTCAGTGAACTGTTGAGAGGCAGTATGTGTAATGGTTAAGAGTGGAGGCTCTAGGCCCTGGCTGGGTAGCTCAGTTGGTTTGAGCATCATCCTGATACTCCATGGTTGCAGGTTTGATCCCAGGTCAGGGAACATATGAGAATTAACCAATGGATGCATAAATAAGTGGAAAAACAAATCCATGTTTCTCTCTCTCTCCCTTCCTCACACTCTCTCAAATCAATTAAAAAATAAAAAAGAGTGCAGGCTCTAGAACTAGACTGCCTGAGTTTCAACCCTGGCTCTATTATAATACTATTTGCTGGCTATGTGACCTCAGTTTTCTTGTCTGTGAACTAGGAATAATAACAGTACCTACTCATAGGGCTGTTGTAAAGATTAAAAGATTTAATAGAGGAATAATGCCTATGTATCAATACCTGGTACATAGGACTAATATTGATATTTTCTTTCTTGGAATTTTTATTTTTATTTATTTTTATTCTGACATTTCACTAAATGTGATCCATACTAAGATATATCAGATGTTTCACATATGATCTATTACAGCGGTATATCTGATGTACCCTAGTACGGGTTTTTTTACATACATTACGTTTGACAATAGTGCATTTGGTTTGAAGATTATTTGTTATATTTATTTTATAATTTTTTCTCTATTTACTCTGTTCTCTCTCTTTTTAACTACTATTAGCCAGAGGTTGGTTCTTAGATCGATTCTTGAACTATCTCATCTTTTCTTTCAATTTCCTACTTTTCCTTTTAAAATTTTTGTTCCAAAAGATTTCCATTTTCCAATTAATTTATTTTCCTCCAATGAAGGTGTTTTATTTTTAAAAAATATTTATTTAAAGAGAGGGGAAGGGATAGAAAGGGAGAGAAACATCAATCAGTTGCCTCTCACAGGGACTGAACCCACAACCTAGGAATGTGCCCTGATCAGGAATCGAGACAGCAACCTTTTGCTTTGTGGGGCAACAGCTAATCAACTGAGCCACACCAGTCAGGACTCAATGAATATATTTTAATTAACAGTTTCTTCCTTTGAAAGCTTTGTCCTTTGGTTTTTGTTTCATGGCATCTAGTTCTATAGTTGTTTTACTTTTGTGAGGATTCTAATTAGAAGTTTTGTTGTTGTTTGTTGTTATTGTTCTCTCCTGCCTCTGAATTAATGTCTGTTTTCTCATTGTTCATCTTGGTCTTTTTCTTCTGTGCTGAAGGCTTCCTTGATGATTCCTATGTGCGTTTTTTAAGTAAGGGAGTTGATACTTGCTTAGCAGCCCTCTGTGTAGGCAGGACTTGTCAACTGACAGACTGCTTTTTTGTGAACAGGTGGGAACCTGGCCATGGTTCTGGGGATTCTAAAATGCCAGCATGTGGATGACGTAAATTTGGAGAATCACAAATTCTCATTATCTTAATTTTCCCCAGAGAGTTTATCCAATTTTTTAAAACTTTTATATAGATTTTAGAGACAGAAGAAGAAGAGAGAGAGAGAGAGAGAGAGAGAGAAACATCAATTTGTTGTTCTCCTTATTTATGCGTTCATTTGTTGCTTCCTATATGTGCCCTGGCCAGCAATCAAACCCACAACTTTGGAGTATCAGGACCATGCTCTAACCAACTGTGTTGCCACCCTTCAAGGCCAGGCAGGTTCATGGTATTCATACAGATGGAAAAATATTCACAGAACCGTTGGGATGTCTGACACGCTTTTATTCATGGGTGGGCGAGCCACGCATGCTGCAAGCTGCGTGTATCTGCATGTCTCATGTCATGGCCCCTGCTCCCCAGTGTGGCACCCATTTTGGCATCTGTCTCCTTGCGTGTCTCTCATCACCACCCCCAGCAGAGAGTCCCTACTTGTGTATGTACTAGAGGGGAACAAAGCTGGAAAACTACCAGAACATTACATAACATAACATAATTCTGCACATGCCAGCCCACTCCGTGTTATGGGAACAGTTTAGCAGACCCAGTCTCAAGGCTATGAGAGCACTGGTTATCATGCCCCTCCAAGGCTATGGGAACATTGCTCCCCTTAGCTACCCAGACACCTGGGTGAGGAAGCCTCTGCTTACCCTACACCAACTTAGCTACCCACCCAGGGCGAGTTTATCCAATTTTTTTACATAAAAAAGTACTGCATAATGTCATGTTATATTTTAGACAGATAGATATGTGATGCACAGTTAGGCATGAGCAGGACAAGGATGATAAACTGGGTACAGAAGGTCACCAGTGTGGAAAGCCCTGCATGCCTAACAAGAGGAAAATCTGGGCTGGGACTTTGACCCCAGGGTGACTTTTTCTCCCCTGGCATATCACTGATCATGTGGTTTAGTCCCCCTGACCTTCCATATGCTGTTCATGCAGTTTGGACCCTCCCCTGGCCCCTCCTCCGGCATGTTGCTGGTCTTGAGGGTCAGACCTCCTTAAAGGGGGAACAAAAAAGGGGGGCAGAGACTAGCCCTTAAGCATTAAGCCCTCAAGACAGTGAGGTTCAGACCAGTATCAAATACATCTAGGCCTCAGTTGTGTTTCAGCACCAGGCCCAGAAAAGCAGCCAAACCAGACAATTAGTGGAAAATGGGACTCTGAAAGGACACGCCTGGAAAGCTGATGAATATTCTGTTACAGGGGTGTCAAACTCATTTTCACTGGGGGCCACATCAGTCTCGAGGTTGCCTTCAAAGGGTTGAATGTAATTTTAGGACTGTATAAATGTAGCTACTCCTTAACCAGGGGCAAGGAGCTTGACGCTGTCACCAGGTAGAAACAAGGTGCTGGGCCGGAAAAAACAAGGTGGAGGGCCACGTTCAGCCCATGAGCCTTGTGTTTGCCACCTATGTTCTATTGGGATCCTCTTCTAAGACATCCGGATAAATACCTCAAGACAGAGGACCCAAAGTGACTCTATTTCATTGCTTTTTTAGAGAGATAGGAGGAGAGACAGAAAGGGAGTTTAGAGAACCATGGATTGGTTGCCACCCTTTTGTGCCCAGACTGGGGATCGAGCCCACAACCTATGTATGTCCTCCTGACTGGGAATCAAACGTGCAATTTTTTGGTTGCAGGATAACGCTCCAACCAACTAAGCCATGCCAGTCAGTACTTGGCTCTGAATTCTTTCTTAGCCAGAACTCAAGTACCGAGATTGCTGAACCAAGGTCCAGTAGCCGGTAACATGCTGGTGCCATTCTACCACTAAAAGATAGATGATAGATAGATAGATAGATGATAGATAGATAGATAGATAGATAGATAGATAGATAGATAGAAAGTATTATTATTTCCTTACTTACAGCCAATGAGAATTGAAAGGAGAGTTTAAATTCAGGTCTTTTTAACTCCAAAAGCCAAATTCTCTTAACAGCTATGATAAACTGTACTGGATGATCCTGTAAACCGGGTACATAGATATGTGAATGAAAAAGAGGCCACATACTCAACCTGACAAGCCCAGGGGAGGTCTGCATGATGACCTTACAAACTCAGATGCCCAAAGTAACACATGGGATAGTCTGAAGTTAAAACTTTCTAGCTCATAGAGAGTCCTGGAGGGTAGTCATGTCCTAAGCTGGTATCTTTCTTGACAAACGTCAGTCTTTGCCTTCACTGAGCCTGTCTATTGTCTTTTTGCATCTATATAACATACCTTTGGAATGTCAGAGTGATTCCTTTTTCTATACCCTCAGGGTACAATCTCCCACCCCAGCCCTAAGACCACCAAGTTCCTCACTGTAATTATCATCATGTTAATCGTTAACTGTCCTGTGCCCTCCTATATAAAAGAAGTGTGTATCTATTTCCTTACTTTTTATCCAACCAGATTTTTCCATTTTGCTTTCTCCCAACTCGCTAACCTGTCACCAGTGCATTTCTTTTTTTTCTCCTGATTTTTAAAAATTATTTTACTGTTGTTCAATTACAGTTGTCTGCATTTACTCCCCACCACTCCCCCACCCCATCACCAGCGAATTTCATGTAACTCTCTTATATTTTCCCCTTTGATTCTGATGTATAAGATAAGTGGTAAAACTGCTATTTTTCAGAGCATTTTCTCAATCTGTTGAGATTTTTCTTCCTGGCAATTGTCATCAGTTTTGCTCAAATAAAATCATCAAAATTATTACAGGTTTGGACATTTCTGATGCCGATAGATGGATAGTTTTGGTGGAATTTGGCTTACCCCCAATCGTACCCTCATTCCCCACAGAAGGATCTTTGTTAATGGTCTGATATAGAAATGGTGGAGCCTAAGTAAGAGTCACTTTGCTTTTAGCCTCCATTCCGCCTTATTCTCCATCCTCAAAAAAAAAACAACCACCACCACCAGATTCCCTAGTTGACACAAAGAGAAACTCAACATGGCATTACCCTGTCAGACCCTTTCCCATTGAAGGCCATTGCAAAGGACATTGCACTCTGGTATGTTTCTGAAGCCAAGGGCCACCTCTTGCAATTGTTACAGCATCTATTTTGTGTTGAAATCAATGATCTTTGTTGAATGATTGTCAACCCTTTTCTTCTTAACTTTTTAATGTCATCCGAGGTCCCTGTGAGTTCTTAGCCATTCTCCCATTCTGAGGTTGCTTAAAACCTCTCTCCCTTAGAAGCTCTCATTGTGAAAAGATAATATAAGAGTCATTTCAGTGACCTTTCAGGCTAGTCTCAGGTCATACAAGAAAAGTCTTGGGATTGCTAATTATGAAGCCAAGTGACCAGTAACTCCATAAAAGACTTTTATTGAATTTCATTGTTTACTATAACTTGCCATTTCCTAGACAGCCTGCCTGCAGAAAGAAACGGGGACATTCCCAACCAGAAAGTAGACGCCTTTAAAGATAGGACATATACCCCATCACAGACCTCTTCAGAAATTGTTTTCTGATCTTCAGAAGGGAGAGGCCTTTGTAATCATAGGAAAATAAATTTCTGCTATATATTTTTTAAGTGACTCAAATATACATTTGTAATACAGGAAGAAAGCCCTGGCTGGTGTGGCTCAGTTGGTTGGGCATCGTCCTGCAAACTGAAAGGTCACCTGTTTGATTCCCAGGTTGGGCATGTGCCTAGGTTGTAGGTTTGGTCCCTGGTCAGGGTGCATACAGAAGGCAACCAATCAAAGTTTCTCACTCACATCAGTGTTTCTCTCCCTCTCTTTCTCCCTTCCTTCTCATCTCTCTGAAATCAAAAATTAAATTTTAAAATTTAAATCAATAAAACAGGAAGAAAAATATTAACCAAGGTAAAATGTATAGTTAAAAGGACATTTAAATTTGCATTTTGAAAATAAGGTGAATGGTAACCAGCCTCCAGGAGGGTCTCCTGAGATCCCCACCTCCTGGTATTCACACTTTTATTAGTCAGTCTCCCACGCTGAGTAGGGCTGACCTATGTAACCATTAGCATACTGAGAAAATTGTGATTGGTGTGTAGCTTCCAAAGCTAGGTCATGAAAGTCATTGTGGCTTCTGTTCATAAAAGATATTGCTTTCTGTTGGCTCTCTCACTCTGAAGAAAACCAACTGCTATATTATGGAGGCACTCAAACAACCCTATGATGAGGTTCATCCAGTGAGAAGTTGAGGCTTCCTGCCAACAGTCTCATGAGTGAGCAGCTTGGAAGTCAGTCCTCCCACCCAGTTAGACATCCAGGTGATTGCAGACTCAGCTGGCGTTTTGACAGCAACCTCAGAACAGAGGGAGGCCACTAGCTAAAACCACCTAGCTGAATGATGCCTGAATTCTTGACTTACAGAAACTTCAAAATAAATGTTTATTGTTATTCTAAAATACTAAAGTAGGGGGTTGTTCATAACACAGCACTAGATAATACAGTGAGTCACAGTAAACAAGGTGAAAGAGATTCAGATATGTATTTGAAAATAAAAAGGTATCTCAGTATATTCAGAGCTTTTATTGGGTTGGCCAAACAAAAAGTTCCTTTTTTTTTCCCATGAGATGGCTCTACTAGTGTAATTGTGCAAACTGGGTTTTGGCTGCTTAGTACGCTTATATATGACCCAAAAATTTGTGTTGAAGAAAACAGGTTTTTATTGACAGGCTTCCAACCTTGGGGGGGCTGCGAGTACTGCTGTTCTGAGTCCTTGTCTCCCATAAAACCCAGAACTTCTCTTATTCCCCAAAAGACTACGAGCCAAAACCATGCCCAGAAGTTCCCCATTTCTTTATCTGTCCTTAAGCCAGTCATGCAAACAGATCTCCATCCCCTCTGGAATGTGCCCTTATGGGTTTCAGAATCGCCATCTTCTCACAGCAGCTCTTTCTTTCAGGATCTGGGGTGTACTGCTCTCAGTCTCCATGTAGCAGTCTCAGAACTGTGTGCCATGCTGTTACAGGGTTCATCAAAACTGTAAGCAAGCAGACCAGGGCCATTCACCTTGGTGTAAGACCCAACACTTAATGATACAAGGGGCAGATCTTTATCTACAACATTCCAACTGTTACAGAACAACAGAACAGACCCGGTGCGGGGCGTGGGGGGGGGGGGCTGAATGATATACTACTGCCAAAAGGACCCCCCCTTTTTCTCTAGGGGTTCCCACCCATCTACTGTGTTCGCCTTGCCTGCCGCCAGAGAGAGACATCTCTCAATGCCAGAGATTGGTGAAAAGGAAAAGAATTATTTATTTAAAAGTTATACAGACTTAAGAGTAATGACTTAATGTCTTCATTAAAATACTAAAGTCCTGCCCTGGCTGGTGTAGCTCAGTGGATTGAGCGAGGGCTGCGAACCAGGCATCGCAGGTTCGATTCCCAGTCAGGGCACATGCCTGGGTTGCAGGCCATGGCCCCCAGCAACCGCACATTGATGTTTCTCTCTCTCTCTCCATCCCTCCCTTCCCTCTCTAAAAATAAATAAATAAAATCTTAAAAAAAATACTAAAGTCCTTCAGAATACCCAGATGCACACAGATGCACACAGTCCTTCCTTCTCCCTCTGCCCAGTCTGGGGTACCATATCTCAGGAACAGAAGTAGAAGTCCGTGTTTCAGGCTCCTGGCACCATTAGCTGTGTTGCTGCCATGATCTCCAGTGAATCCAAAACCAGTGGCACCTTCTTATGGCTCACCAACAAGAATCCTTTCACCAACTTTTCTTCCAGGCAATGTCTCTCCTGCTTCCCAAGCCACGTGGCAAAAGGGAGCACCCCAAAGCTGCAGGGTCCACACTCTGTCAAAGCTGCATGATCCCCCCTTGGCATTGCTACCACACCTGGGTTTAAATTCCCATGCCAATCTTCCTCTGCATCCTCATGTCCCACTCCTCCCACAATCAGTTACATCTTCCAGCATTCCTGTATTCATCCAGCTTTACTGGGTTGCCATAGTAAGTCCAGGCAGGCAAGGCCCCATGCCGGGGAGCCAATCATCTCTAAGCTGTCACCCAGACACTGTAACCAGGGGGAGTTGCCTCCCAGTTACATCTTGGGTGGATGTCACTTACATCCCCCTGGCTCAAAGCATGGCCACAGCTATTTAACATAGCTATGAAGACAGTTAAAGGTTATAGATATGTTAAATGACCATGTCTGAAGTTATTTGCAAAACTGTTGCTATGCAGAACAACTCTCAATAGCTCTGCTTCATGTGTCTCATCCTCCAGTTCAGACTTGTGGGGGTGAGGACATTCCATATTTTTAATATTTCCTGGACACCCTGAGTTCTGGATCCCATTACAAATCCCTATTTGGGGCCTCCCTCTTGGCTGCACCCTGTTACACAACCTTGGGGAGCTCAGAGCACATCTGTTTGGAGCCCTCCTTTCCCATGACACCCAGCACTTCCCATGCTCCCCACCAGGCTACTAGCCAGAAACCCCCAAATTTCCCATGTCCTTATCTGTACAGGATCTGGAATATGTTGCCATCAGCCTCCATATAATAGTCCAGAGAAGCATGTGCCATGTTACTCTGGATCATGGTGATATTCGGGGAAGGGACAAGTGTTAACAGTCCATGTCAAGTTCAAGTCTGCAAGGCAGCATCTTGCAAAGTAGTCCTTTGCAGCTCCACAGTCAGCTAGAGCAGACATGATTATAGCAGCAGTGCATGGTCTAATCCCTTACTATAGACAGCATGTCTCTTTCCTCACTACTACTCCCCACATGGCCAAGAGTGCTTCTCCTTCCCAAGTCTTATGGTCAGGAGAGCTCCTCATGGCTGCTACATCCTGCTTTTCTTCTCCTTTCTAAGCTGTATGGCTGCAGTGTGGGGTGGGGAGGGGAGGTGGGGGAGAGTACCTCTCATGGGTCTCTTACTCCCAAGCCACATGGTCTAGAGAGCATGGCTGCCCCATGCTTGAGTTTAAATCTGGATACCTCCTCTGTAACCCCATTTCCAACTCCTCCCACACTTGGCTACATCTGCCAGTACTCTGGTTTCTTCTGCCTTTCTGGGAACCAGCCATTGTTTGTCTGGGTATATGAAGCTCCGTGAGGTAGGGGAACCTCCCTACTCTTACATGAAGGCACAGCAACCAGGGAACTGCCTCCCAGCTACATCACAGGTTAAAGTCACACCCATCTCCCTGGCTCTGAGCACCTGCCACAGCTACTTAACATATCTATGAAGCTAGTTAGCTGTTATCGACATGCAAAGTACCTGTCAACCAGTCTGTCCACTTCCCTATCCTTCAAGTGATGGCTGTTGGGTTATTTTCTTGTATTCCTGGGCACCCCAAGTTCTGAACCTCATTCCACACCTGTTACAGTGCTGGATCCCAGAGAGACACTATCCCTGTGTGGGACCCTGCCTCCAGGAATGGGCTCCCATCCTCTGCAATGTCTAAACTCCTGGTGGGTCCAGTATCTCCTGGTCTCACCAGTGCTCTTGTCCATGCAGAGAGCAGGGCTAGAGGACCAGAATGTCCAAAATACCAAAAGCCCAGAGAGAGCTTGCACCAAGCTCCAAAGCAAGAGAGTGACTTCTCTGTACCAAGCACGTGTCCGTGTGCAAGAGAGATATTTCCTTGCCTCTTCTTTAAAAGAAGGCCCTCCCAAAATTCCACATGTGCAGGAAGCTTGGGGGAATGTCCAAATTTTCCTACATTATGTCACTGTCTGTCATTTTTGTCAGCTCCCCAGTGTCTTTGACCCTCTTTCAGCTGCCATCTTTAGTCAAGGCAAAAGTTTCCCAGCCATGCAGGTGCAATATGTATCTGTTCTGGGTTCATCATCCAGCCCCCACAGCTCCCACAGGCACTCTATGAACTCACCCCCCCCCAACCCTGCAGCCCTTCCTGGTTAAGTCACAAGTCACTCTGTCAGTGGCAGAGCCTGTTCTCATTGTCACGTCTACAATTTGACCTCAGCAGCAGCCTTCTTCTACAGCCCCTCCCTTCAGGAAGGCACAGGCTCTCAATCTGCCTTTGTCATGCAATGTATCTTAAATGCTGTGCTTGCTGCTCCACGGGCATCCTTCCCCACCCCTCACCATTTGACAGGATTTGGTGGTGCTCCCCTGTTTTCCAGGGACCTGTGCTGTGACCTACCCAAATATAATGTTGACGGGAGAGACCTGGTTCTCCTTACTGACTGATGTAAAGAATCACAGACCAGTAAATGTATTACAGTGCAACCAGAGTGTATTAATGATCCATTTCCATTGAAGAGAATGGGCCTAGCTAAGGTGCTGTTACAGAATGGACCCATGGTGGGGGATGATATACTGTTACTGAATGGGCTCCCCCTACTCCTGGGGTCCCCCGGTACTAGGTTTGCCTTGCCTGCTGCCAGGGAATTATAGTTCTCCATGTAGAGATTATTGAAAAGGAAAGAGATTATCTATTCAAAAGTTATACAGACTTAAGAGTAATGACCTAATGACTTCATTAAAATCCCAAAGTGTTGGGGGCCGCCCTGCCTGGTCTCAGGAAGCTGTGACCCCCTGTGACTTAGGCTGAGTGAGAGACCTCCGGATCAGGAGCCACTAAGGAGACAAAAACTTATTCCCCTGGCATGAACGCTACTTGTTCTGTGCTTGGCCTTTAATGCTTGATCAGTTAACCAATGATGGGTAAGACTCCTTAAGGAAGGAGTGACCTAAGACAGGTTCTGATCACATAAAGGCCTCTGGGATGAGACTCACAAGGCTGTGGAAATGAAGGGGCTGTGGAAAGCAAGGTGTGATCGACATCAACCCCTGCTCCCTCTAAGCCTGAGTCTCTGTACTTAGATGTGAGAAATCCAAGTCTCCTGGCTGCCTCTGTCTCCTGCCCTTCTCAGGGCTAAGCAAATAGCCAAAGGGTCAGCTCAGACCAGAGACGGTGGACCCCTAGGGTAATCAGGCCTGGGACATAGAATATGCAAGATCCTGTGAGATCTGTTTGCTGGAGGATGTTATTAACTTGGAAATTGAAGGCACAGACAGGAAACCTTTGGAACCTGTAGTCCTTTCATATGATAAAACTCCAATCTCTGCCCGGAATCACAACAGGGATTCTGTTAGCATCTTTGTAAGTTACCTGTCCCCTTTGATCCCTTCTGCCAGACTGTGAATCCACAAACCAAGTCTACTTTCTCAATAAAAACCCACTGGGGTAAAGGAACGGGGCACTCCCCACAGGAGGGGATGGCCATGTTCTCTATTATCCCCACAGAATTATAATAGATTCTGTGTATTACGTGTGTTTAATGAACATCCGCAGCCGAGATGAATGCTGCAGGATGGACGGGACAGTAATTCTTTCACACCAAAGTCCCTTAAAGCACCCACAAACACACAGCACTTCCTTCCCCCTTTGCCCAGTCTGGGGTACCAGATCTCAGGAAAAGAAATAGAAGTCCATGGCTCAAGGAGTTCCTGGTTCTTCCCAGTAATCTGTGCTCAGCTGGCAGGCCTCTCTTGGGTCCTAGCACCATCAGCAATGTCTCCAAGATCTCCAGTTCTTAATCCAAATATGAG
The DNA here is from genome assembly GCA_004024845.1 of Tonatia bakeri. Taxonomy (NCBI): domain Eukaryota; kingdom Metazoa; phylum Chordata; class Mammalia; order Chiroptera; family Phyllostomidae; genus Tonatia; species Tonatia bakeri. Next base: position 61,403 of record PVIA01008655.1, read on the forward strand.
TGGCATCTCCTTCTGGCCCACCAGCAAGAGTCCTTTCACCCCTTTCCTTCCTGCAGTCTCTCTCCTACATTCTTCAGAACTGCTGAGAGAGCTCTGCATCGCTGCTATATCTTGCTTTCCGGCTTCCTAAGCTGCATGGCAAAGGGAGCCCCAAAGCCATGTGGATTGCCCCGTGCATGGCAGCTGTGCCTGGTTTTAAAGCCCAGTGCCAATCTTCCTCTGCATCCTGATGTCCCACTCCTCCCACAATCGGCTACACCTGCCAGCATTCCCGTATGTTTCCAGCTTTTCTAGTCTGCCATAGTAAGTTCAGGCAGGCATGGCCCCATGGCGGAGAGCCAATCATCTCCAAGCTGTCACGCAGATGCTATAACCAGGGGGAGTTGCCTCCCATTTACATCCTGGGTGGATGTCACTCCCAACTCCCTGGCTCAGAGCACGGCCACAGCTATTTAACACATCTATGAAAACAGTTAAAGGCCGCAGATATGTTAAATGACCATGTCTGAAGTTATTTGCAAAACTGTTGCTATGCAGAACAACTCTCATTAGCTCTGCTTCATGTGTCCCATCCCCCAGTTCAGACTTGTTGAGGGGTGAGGACATCATATATATATTTTTTCTCTAATATTTCTTGAACACCATGAGTCCTGGACCCCATTACAAATCTCTCTTTGGGAGGCCCTGGCTGCACTCTGTTACAGAGGGGGAGGGTGGTGAAAGGCAGAGGTTTAGGGCAAAGCAGAACAGCGAAAGTAAGTGTGGATGAAAGCCCAGTTGGCAAGCCTCCGGGTGGCCAGAGGCTGGGAAATCATGTCACAGGTGGGCACAGATAAGCAGGTTCTTGGTGATTGTGGACAAAGAATTGAACTGAACACACAGAGAGTTTATAGCAGAAGGAGAGAGAACGCAGGTTTATTAAGTGATAGCACACTCCACAGAACATGGGAGCTGGCCAACTGCGAGCAGAGACTGATTACCTCAGGGGCTGGAGGGATTCTATTCTTATAGGGCAGATATTTCCTGGCTAGTTTTGGCAGACTTTTATTGCACATGGAGAAGTGGTTATATTACTTTAAAGCTACTGCACATGTGGTCTCCCATGATTTTTCTTGATTGGCCACCAGGGATAGGGGTCCCACAAAGTTAATTTTTTATAATACTATTATAATGAAGCAGAGGTCATGTAGCATCTTCTACACAGGTGCATTCATGATTCACCATAATTGAGTGCTTTTCCAGAAAGTGGGAACAACCAGCCTTAGAACAGGGTCTCTGTTTTGTATTGCTGTCCTTTATCTTGGCCCGGGACACCTCTGAAGTTTCCTCTTTCCTATCCCCTGGCTCAACCAGAGAGCTAAAAGAGCCAATAGCAAAGAGAGCAAGTCCTTTGTTCTAAGGACTTACATACTTGGTGGGAATGGGGTGAAGAAGTTACATATTGATTGACAGGTAAAGGTGGTGCCAGCTTTCCCCGGGGTGGGGAGAGACAGGATGACCCAAACTTAGGCATGTGTGGGATTCTGTTAGCTCAAATCCTTACTTTGCTCCGAAGCCCCTTTGTTCATCTTGTTGTAAAACAGATATGTAACAGGAGGCAGTTAATTAAAATTGAGTCAGTTACCCAAAATTATTTATGGGCTCTTTCTGTAAGCACTAGGGACTCCCTCATAAAACTGATAGTGACCAGAGATAGACAATTAACCAAAGCTGTTTTATGGACTTCTTTGGTCACTGGGGACCCTCTCCAACATTCAGGCCTTGGGATGAAAGCCCAGTTTCAAGGCTTTCTTTTCCAGATAGTGGAAACACTGCACAGAATTTCAAGGACTTTCCTCCATCCTCACTAACATAGTGTTTCTTGTGATGTTGGAACACCTGGCAATATGTTCGGACCAGGCTCAGGAATGCTGAGTTAGTGGGTGAGACATGTCTTCCTCCTCCTCCCTGCCTTGGTTTGCTATTCATTCTACCTAAGTGCTAAAAGGCATTTCCTGGCAACCAGGATGCTAGACGCTGGCCAGTAACAACAGTTCAGTCTCAGAATTCTTCCTGTGCTGTCTTCTGCCTCAGTAGTAGCACTTAGTTGTCTTAACTTCATTCAAAACCACTTTGTTAGATTGTATCATGACAGCTGTCATATCAGTGTGCATTTAAAAAAAACATTGAAATTAGTGAATTTAAATTTTAATATTGAAGATGGAAGAAAATACACATTTTTGGTATATTATGCTTTATTATTTCAAGATAGGTAAAAATGCAAATGAAATGCAAAAAAAGATTTGTGCAGTGTATGGAGAAGGAGCTGTGACTGATCTAACGCGTCGAAAGTGGTTTGCAGAGTTTCATGCTGGAGATTTCTCACTGGATGATGCTCCATGGTCAGGTAGACCAGTTCAAGTTTACAGCGATCAAACTGAGACATTAATTGAGAACAATCAACATTATATGATGCAGGAGATAGCCAACATAGCAATACCCAAATATCCAAAACAATAAAGTTATTGGTGAAAATGAAAATGTGTCTTTTCTTTTACAGAAAACACTAAATGGACTTTTTGGCCAACACGATAACTTGTAAACATGTGACAAAGTTCCTTTGATTCGGTAGGGCTTATTTCACTTATTGTTCTCTTCTGTGGCTGTGCACATTTCCCCATTCATGCCAGTGTATACATTAGGCTTTAATCATACCTTTCCAGGGATTGTCATTGTTCTCCTACCCAACAAGAACACTTGGAGATGGACGAGTTGAGAGGCACAAGTTAAGGAGCAGTAAATCACAACTGAAAACAAGGTCAAGACTCAAATCCAACATGGGCATTATCCCAGCCATCTTCCAATTCATACCTATGTTCCAGAGGTCATCAGTCCTGCATCTCCACACAGCTTTCCAGTAGAGACCTCCAAGTGTTGAAACCCTCACTGGCCAGGTCTCACTGTCTTTTGAACTGCAACTTGTAGTTTTGTAGGAATCAAACTTGGGCACCATCTGGTGACCTGCCAGTGAACTACAAACAAACATTACCAGGACCACTTTAAGTACTATACCCTTTTTCTATACATATACTATAGCAGCTGGGAGTATGATTTACAAAAAGGAAACTTTACATACCTTTTAAAAACATTTCCAGATATTTTTTTTATTCCCACACTTATCTTACCTAGTGGTACAACTAATGGGTTATGGTTATTAGTTGTAGACATTGTAATAAAATCATAATAATCTCATTTCCTAATCTAATTCTGGGAAGTGTTGGAGACATGGTTGCAAAGTTTGCTAAATTTTTCTTGAGAGCTGGCATAGTAATGATTGATTCAAATCCTCTTATATTCTCATTTTTGCTAGTTTCAGAAGCCCCCTTAGGCAAAATCTCAGGCATGAACTTTCAGTTTGGTTACCCTCCCCGTGTTCCACCCTGGCCATGTCATCACCTTCCCTGCTTTTGCCTTTTTTGGGGATAGGGAAGGGAAGGAATAAAGAGGGCAAAACAAGATACGAAAGGTGATAATAGATATATGTATGAAGAGCTTCATGTAAATACAGTTCTGTGCTTTGCACAGTGAGTACTTAATATCTTCAGAAAGAGTAAATTCATAATAAGCTCATGCTAACCACTTTGGCCATCTCAGAATGCCCACATCATAAGTTAGCAGCAGAATCAGACGGAAATGAATGTACCAAGAACTCCATTGCCATTCATTCTGAAAGGAATGTTTGGTATCTTTCTAAGAAAAGATATTTGGAGAAGCAAACTACCTCTCTCCCCAGTTAGCCATCAGGTATTCAATAATGAGCTTTGTACTACCTGTCTTTTATTGTAAGTTTTCACCTTAATGGTTATATTAATACTTTATGTTGCTAAGCAACATGCCACGTCTGGGCTCTTCTCCACCAGACTATAAAAATGTTCAGCCCTGGTCAGCATGGCTCAGTTGAGCAGGTCACCCTGCAAAGTGAGAGGTCCCAGGTTTGATTTCCCATCAGGGCACATGCCTGGGGGGGGGGCGGGGGTGTCTGGGTAGGGGTGCCGGTGAGAAGCAACCCACGGATGTTTCTTTCCCTCTTTTCTCCCTCCCTTCCCCTCTCTCTACAAATGAATATTTTAAAAATATAAATATATTTTTTAAAATGTCTGCTTAGTACTCCTGCTTTTGAAGGAAACTTGACTATACTAAAAACATGCGCTTTATAGTTGCTTTCTCCTGGCCGTTTCTCTTTCTTTCCCTAAACCGCTCCCAAAATGGACATATTGGAGCTTCAATACATCTCCAAGCCACAGACGCGGTGGCGGCGCCCCCTCTGGCTGACACCTCGCGTCCGTGGATGCACAGGAAGAGGCCGAAGGCAGGGCCATTATTAAACTGCTTTAAACGCGGTCTTCTGTTAGGAATTTACTTTCTTTGTCCCAAGTTAAAGCCAGCGGTCACTTGGCTGTACAATTGCTGCAAGCGCGCTGGGCCACTTTTTGTCATAGTCCTGTGGAAAGAGGATTGAGGAGGGGGAGGGGAAGAGGGATATGCGGATAAATTGCTGTTTTTCGTTTTTTTAATCTGGACAGTTCGAGTATATTCTGCTAGGAAAAGGCACTACAGGAGAGATTGCAAAGATGGAGGCGTCTCCTGGCAGCATTTGCCTTCTTAAAAGCAGTGGCGCGAAGGAAACTGCGGCCCGGAGGACTACCATCAAGTCTTGGCGGCTGCCTTTGGCCAGGAAATGCCTTTCCAGAGGGGCGCCGAGCCTCATGCCGGGGAATGCTCCGTCTCTGGATCCGGGCTCCTGTCCTCTCCACAGCCGGCGAAGGTGGCACGGGCGCGGGATCCAGAGGCAGCACCGCAGCCCCGCACTGCGGACGTCTGGCAGCCTCAGGAACAAGACCAGGGGCGTGGTCTCTGGCTACTGCACCTCTCAAGCGTGCCCAGCAGTCTTTCGCAGACACCTATCCTCTCCTAGCGCTGTGGTGGTTCTGAAGGGTGATCTACAGGGATGTCCAACGTTTTGGCGTCTCTGGGTCACACTGGAAGAGTTGTCTTGGACCACACATTAAATACATTGTGATGTGTAACCACACACACAAAAAAATCTCATAATGTTTTAAGTAAATTTATGATTTTTGTTTGGGCTGCATTCATAGCCATCCTGGGCTGCACGTGGCCAGCGACAGGCAGGTTGTTCACCCTTGCATGATCTGCAGTTGAGGAGGGCGGGGAGATTGTTACAAACCACAAGCCACTACAAAAAGACTGTGTGTGTTCACCCAAAGTTCCCAGATTTGACACTACAAAAAGCATACAGGTAAATACCCTTAAATTTCACCATAATGGTTGTTTTCCAGACAAATGGTTGAAATCTGTGCCTCCTAGGGGCAGACAGCAGTGGGCGAGTAAGGCCATTTACTCCATTGAGAAAGTTGCCAATGGGTGGGGCTTAAACACATCTGCTCTACAGAAATATGGATTTTAGGTCTTTCCTGTCATTTCCTCTTGTTTTGACAAAGTATATTTTGTCTGATCCCAGTTCTTATTTGTACTTTATTTAGTAAATATTTATTAATTGCCTACTATGAAGTGCCCACCAGAATACTGTAGACACTAAAACTAAAAAACAAAGCCTGTGTCCCTGTTTTGTGGAATTTACATTCTGATGGGTGCAGGGAGAGGAATAGTCAGTAGCACATAAATATATAACACAATCTGCAGGTACTACTTGAGGAATGGAGTGAAGAAATAAAATGGAGTCACTATAGTCAAGCTCCTAAGAATAAAGTAGACTGAGGCATGAGAAAATTCTGTTCGGTTTAACTAGCCTGGGAAATTAAACTTTTCAGTCCTGAATCAATGCCTGGATATATAACTACATCAGACTTCCAGATAGCCCTCTGACCTCCCCCTACACCCCGCCTCTCCCAAAGGAGTCACAAATCCAGGCCATCTGACATCCATCATCCAGACTGTCCGACATCAGACTGGTAACTGTTCTGGACCAATCCTAAGGCTAAGAATGCAGAACTGCCCCGACCGGTGTGGCTCAGTTGTTTGAGTATCATCCTATGGCCAAAGAGTTGCCAGGTTTGATTCTCTTCAGGGCACATATCTAGGTTTCAGGTTTGATACCTGGTGCTGGTACATTCGAGAGGCAATCAATTGATGCTTCTCTCTTACATTAATGTTTCCCTCTCTTGCTTGCTCTCTCTCTAAGAGCAATACAGAGAGAAAGACAAATAGAGGGAATGCAGAACTGATTATTCTTAAGAATGTTCTTTTTACTAGAATGTACTTTTTATGAATCTTCAAACTATACATTCAGGGATCATTTATATAGTTTGCTATTGTAAGGACTCTTAACTTTTTTTTTCTTTTTTGGGACCACTTCTGGATTTTCATCTACTATGTTTTTGGCTTATAAGCCTTAAGACCCTTGAATGAATCTTTATCATTTATTTCTAGCCAAAACCTCCAGACTTTTTTTGAGCTTGTTCAAAATAATTATATCAAGCAGGGTAAGAGAGTGATGGGGTTACTATGTTAGATGGTTAGTGAGGAAAATCCTCTCTGATTAAAAAAAAAATGGTGAGACCATAAGAAATGAAAGTGTAAGCAACAAAGAAATCTGAGGAAGAGCAAGCAGAAAGCCTGGAGTGTATGTGGGATGTTTGAGGGACAACTGGATCTGAGTGAGTGAGAAGGCAGATTCTGGAAATAAAATCAGAAGGGAGGAACCAAATCATATGGGGCCTTGTAGGACAAAGTAAGACCAAGACTTTGAGATTCTAGTCTCAGTGAGATGCAAAGTTGGAGGATGTGCTTGAGTAACAGGATGGAACTTAGATTTTTAAAGGCTTACTCTGGAGTTCTGGCCAAGATGGAGGCATAGGCAGTCGCATTGTGCCTCCTTGCGCAACTAAAACTAAGGACAACAAAAATTGAGAAACAAGAAAGCAACCAGAACAGAGAGAAATTAACTGAACAGAAGTGGGACTCCAGTACATCCAGACCGGTAAGGAGCGGCAGAGTCAGAGGCCTGCGGAGAGGGGTTGAGGGGTCCGGGCGGGAAAAAACGCTGGCTGGCAGGCTCGGGCGCGCAGGGTGCAGATGGCTCGGGAGGCAACTAGCAGACCCAGTGAGGGGCTCAAGGCAGCTGACTGGCCGCAGCCACACATTCGCGAGCAAACTAAGTGAAAACGGGCAGCGAAAACGGGCAGCACCGCTGGGTTTCAAAGCTTAAGAGCCCTGTCTGGGAGCTGAGGTCAGGAGATTCTCTCAGTCTCACAGGAGGCTCCTCAGGGAAACCCACAGAGTCCGAGAAAGTGCACAAGCCCACCCGCCCAGGAGCCAGCACCAGAAGGGCCCAATTTACTTGTGGGAGGCAGTGGAGGGGACAGAAGTCCTACAGAGAGTGGAGCAGGCGCCATTGTTCCCTCTCAGACCCCGCCCCCACATACAACAGTCCCAACTCAGGGACTGGGGTGCCCCACCCTGGTGAACACCTAAGGCTCTGCCGCCCTTACCAAACATCCGCAACCAAACCAAAGGAAAATAAAAAAGATGGCTCAAACAGATTTGAAATCCCCAGAACCAATTTTTTTAAGTGACCAAGAGATAGCCGAACTATCAGATGCACAGTTCAAAGCACTGGTAATCAGGATGCTCACAGAATTGGTTGAATTTGGTCACAAATTAGATGAAAAAATCCAGGCTATGATAAGAGAAATGAAAGAAAACGCACAGGGAACCAATAGTGATGGGAAGAAAACTGGGACTCAAATCAATGGAGTGGACCAGAAGGAAGAAAGGAACAACCAAACAGAAAAGAATGAAGAAACAAGAATTCAAAAAAATGAGGAGAGGCTTAGGGACCTCCAGGACATCTTTAAACATTCCAACATCCGAATTATAGGGGTACCAGAAGGGGAAGAGGAAGAGCAACAAATTGAGAACTTAT
>PVIA01008656.1:0-69484 GCA_004024845.1 Tonatia bakeri
ATTAGTGTGAGCAGGAGTGTGGTGGATTTCCAGTGGAAGGATAGAAGGTATTAAGTGATCCTCATGTTGGTTGAATGGAGACTGGTTTAAAGAGCTTCTACTGATTTTATACAAAAAGTGAATTGCCTATTTGATACCCCACCAAGCGAGAGGTATGAAAATACTGAATGATCTTAGGGATTGAGGGAGGTTCCCTGAGATAGGCAGGGAATATTATTGGTGGACATTGATTGATTCCAGTTTTTCATTAGTATAATCGATATGGTGATGGGCATTCTTGAGACTGCATCCCTGCACACTTGCTAGATTGTTTCCTTGAGATAGATTTCTGGGAGCAGAACTCGCCTGTTACAGGTAGACTCTCATGAAAAAATATCAGCAAGACCTGGAAAGAGGAACGTTTAGCAGTTGGTTGAAAGTGATGTAACAGACAAGATGTCCCGAGGTCCTGGCTTGTGAACTGCAAAGCTTGCCATTTTAAAAGCCATTCACTACAACTCCCTTCTCCTGCAGTCCAAACACTGGCACGGTTTTGCGGGAGCAACAGTCATAGCTACAGAGACAATGGCATAATTATTTTCAAACTATAGTGACATAATCATGGGCTCGGGCTGTCAGCTCACATTATGACTGTTTAATGGGCCTATTTGAAGTTACATACTCTATTCTGAGCCTCCAGGGCAAGAGGACGTAGCTGGAAAATGCTCCCACGTTGCTCACGGCATCAGGGAAACCAGCAGCTCTCTCACAGCCCAGGGTCCAGGGGAACAAATAGCATACTAGCAGTTCTCCCGGTCCTGTCCCCGTCCCTCGAGAAGCCTTTTTCTTAGCTGCGGAAACTTCCTCACCCAAAGCAGAAAGACCTACTGTGAACCTTTGATGTCATCATCAAAGGCTGTTGTTCCCAGTCTTCTGAGGCAGAGTGGGTATCAATTTTTCCTAAAAGGATGTGCCCCTGCCTGTAGAATCCTGAGCAGCTACCGTAATAACTTCACTCCTTGCACTTCAGGCTCTTGTTTTGTTAAAATTGCAAAGCCCAAGAGACTGTTCAGTCTTTTACTGCTTTGTACTAATTGGCAGATGCTGTCTTCTCCTGATAGTAGCTGTGGTAGACCAAGAATTGGCTCCCCAAAGTTATCAAGTCCCCAGAACGTGTAAATGCCGCCTTCTTTGGGAAAGGGGTCTTTTCAGATATGATTAAGTTCAGTGTGTTGCAGTGAGAGTGCCTTGTGTTATCTGGGTGTGCCTGTAATAAAAAGAGAAAGGCAGAGGGAGATCTGAGACAGAAGAGAAGACACAGGAGAGGCCAAGACGGTGGGAAGGCGGCAGCAGAGATTAGAGGGGCGCCGTCACGAGCCACGGAACACCTGGAGCACCAGAAGTGGGAAGAGGCACAGAACAGATTTGCCCCCTGAACCTCAGGAGGGAATGTGCTGTTGGAGCCACCTTGATTTTCAACTTCCGACCTCCAGGACTGTGAGAGGACCCAGTTCTATTGCTTTAAACCGAGAGTTTGTAGTGAATTGTTATGACAGCCACAGGAAACACATACACTGACCTCCTATCACAACGTGCTCTTGATCATTACCGAAGTCCTCTTTCTTAGATCCCTACTGAGATTCTTTCCTGTCATAATGGACAGAATCAACTCAGGAGCATTTTTAACAGGAACTAAAAGCAGTGAATTACAACCTTTCAGCAGAGCTCAAGCAATAATGCATTTTTAAAACTCCAGTGGTAGCTATAGCTTTAGCCTAAAGCCACTGCAGCAGGCCCGTGGCCTCTGGTCTGCAAGACAGGTCCCGGTCTATCGTCCTCCCCGCTGGGAGCGAGTGTGTGTCTTATTTCCTCAACTTCTCTAGGAGTCCTACAGGCAAGTTCCACCCACGTGTTAAACACTAATTATTAGATCCACCTGCGGATAGCTAGGTCCACCTGCAGCCTTTGTCCTTCAATCCATTGAGGGTGAGGCCCGAGGATCTGCATTCTAAGCACGCTCAGGCGACGCTGCAGACTACAGCTTGTATGAGGCTTTAAGATAACCCAGACTCTGTTTCGCCTGCCTCATTTTGGAACTTCTAATGGCTCTTCCCATAGTGACTTGCTCTCAATAACATTCAGTAATATGAGCTGGATTACTTTGAACTGTTAAACCCTTCAGGACAAGGACCTCATCAGATACCCAATTTATATATCTTTGGCACCTCTGTTAGTGCCAGATTACAGGGGGGCGCTGGCAGGAGACATATTAGACGGCGGGTGTGCCTGCAAAACTCCCATCTGTGAGGCTGCTAACACGTCTCTGGGTGCCAGTCATCATAGGAAACGCCAACGTGCTTCAGTGAGCCATTCCCAGTTGGAGGCAGGACTTGGAAGGGCCGTGCAGAGTAATGACATGAGCGATAAAGTGCTTTGTGAAGGAGAGCGCCGCTGCTCAACCAGAGAGCTTCCGTTTTGCTGAGTTTGGGGCCAGAGCTGGATGGCTCCGGGAAATAAAGAGTAATGTGAAGAGATCAGTCTCCAAGCTCTCACCCATCCTCCGTGCAAGCTCCTACTCTGCTACTGTCCACAAATGCTCCTGGCCTCCCACTGGGAACGAAGGCATCAGCAGAGTGCACGCCGCACCATGACAAGCGGGTAAACGGAGCAGGCTTCCACCGGCCACCCTTCGAGCCTGTAGTTGGCCAGTGCCTGTTAAGAAACTTGAGTGTGATGCGAGGAAACCCGTTGTGGGAAGCTCAGTCTGTATTTTAAAACGTGTCTACATCACAGTTTCAGTTAAGCCATAACCAGTTCCAAGAAAGTGCAACAGAACCTGTTTTCGGCTCTTTGTTAATTTTCCTGCCGCCGTAGTCTACCCTTGGAAGGCATGCCCCTCGAGTGCCTGCTGTTCCTTGCTCTTGCAAGCTCATTAATGGCATTTTCTCAGAGAACCAGAAATAGCAGATTCATTAAAAGGCTTATCCTTAAATACAATACAGGCTTTTATGTGGGAGAAGGATGGCCTCTGAATAAAGAGTCCATTAGAGCTGTGGGCTGGAAAAAAATGGGTCAGCTGCCTTTCCGAGGAGACATTAATACAGCAGGCCAGAGCCAGCAACACTGCCGACGTTCATCTAGCCACGCTCTGCCTCCTCGGGCTGCCAGGGCGCTCCCGTCCAGACTTGCTATTCCTGTCCCCAGCCCCCTGGAGCAGGGCCCCCTTGTCCCAAGGAAGCCTATCAAATTGTCTGGCGACAACCTAAATAAATATGAGGGAGGAGCTAGGAGCCGAGTCTAGGGTTGTGTTTGCGCCTGTGCGTGCCATCTGCACGTAAATCTAAACCAGACCACAGGAAAGCAAGAGCTAATGAGTGACTCATTTACCGACCTCTCTCTCCCCTTTGGCGGGTCGTAATGTCAGTTCCCAGAGGGGTGGCTCATGGCAGAGTCCGTGTGCTGTTGTCCCCAGAGAAGAGCCGATACAGAGAAGCTCATTTCCAAAGTAGGAGCCGAGTGCTCAAAAGGACTGTCCAGTGTCCTCTTTGTGACCCAGGCACACTGCAGCGAGGGCATGGCGGGCCCTGGGAGGGGGTTGGGAGTTGGGGAGAGAAGCAGCACCAGACCAGCAGGAACTGGGAAGTGGTGTTCCCCGGAGAGTAGCTGGGACCCAGGCTGTGAGAAGCACAGACAACACAGGACTGAATTAAGCACAGATCTGCAGTGGGAGAGAGCTCAGCTGTGTGCGCCTTCCAGAAGGTGGATGATTCTGGATTCGAGAGAGTCGGCAGTTAGAAGTAGGTGTTCCATCCGATTTCAGTAGGATCCCCTGCTAGTGGGATGTGGACGAGAGGACCCAACTCCACAGAAACAGGGAGTTGGCAGAGTGTCGGGTACGTAGCAAACAACATGGAGAATTTAAGGAGTCTGTAAGACATTCAAGCGGGAGGTGTCATAGGAAATTTGAGGTACAGTTGTGCTAGCTTGGAGTCTGCAGTATTGTTCTGCAGACACTCGCTCACTGCTGTCCCCTCCCCCACACCATAAGCAGGGAAGACCACCTCATCCCACTGATGACGGGCCGCTGCTGGAGAGTTGCTTTGGTCTGCAACGTTGGAGGATGGGAACAGGAGCGGAGGCCTTAACTGTGTTGTGCAGTTGGGCGGTCGCCACGAGAAAAGCACAGGCTGAGTGGCCCCTGCCCTACAGCCTGGCCCTAAGGGAGCCGATCGGAATCCAGCTCACGGCCTGGAGCCAGGCCCAGAAGACCTGAGCCCCGGACCATGAGCAGATCTCAGCCCTGGGCTGCTGCAGCACAGTTAACCTGCAGGAAGATGCATGCTTCTTGTTGTGAGTCCTTGAGTTTGGGGGCAGCTTGCTACATGCCATTCTTGTGGGCAGTCCCTGACTAAAACGGGTGGGGGGGGGCGGCCGGAACTCAGAAGAGATGTTTAGACTAGAGATTCAGTTCTAGGAATTCTCAACTCATAAAGGATAGTTTGTTTATTTGTTCGCTTACTCATTCATTCAGCAAATATTTAGTACAAGCTGACTCTACCCTGGGTACTTCCATTCATTGGTATGGAGGAGACTGTCCAAGATCCTTATGGAAATAAGTCTCTTGGCAACTTTCCCAGGGAGAATTTGCAGAGGGAGAAAAGAAGTGTGTCAAAAACTGAGCCTCGGGGATTGCTGGCCCATGAAAAAGCCTTCAGAGGGGTACCGGGAGACACAGGTGAAAGTGCTGTTTCAGAAACCAAGGGAGGAGAGCCTTCAAGAGTGAGTGTTGACTGGTAGCAGGTGGTACAAAGAGGGAAGGAGTGTTGAGCCCTGAAAAAAGTCATTACAATTAGTCATTGATGCCCTGGGCGTCGTTAGTGATGGGCCAGGGTAGGGAGCCGCAGGTGTTGGCATCTGACGAGCCAGCTCTGGCTGCCGTAACAAAACACCATGGTCTGGATGGCTTAAGCAACAGAATTTTGTTTTCTCACAATTCTGGAGGCTGGAAGTTCAAGATCAAGGTGCTGGCAGTGTTGCTTTCTAGAGAGGGGCCTCTTCCTGGCTTGCAGACACCGCCCTCTCGCTGTGTCTTTACGTGGCCTTTCCTCTGCACACATGTGGAGAGAGACAGATCCCTGGTGTCTCTTCGTCCCCTTATAAAGGACACCAGTCCCATTTGATTAGGGGCCCATCCTTATGGCCCCATTTAACCACAATTAGCTCTCTAAAGGAGTCACATGGCGGGAAGGCCTACAATACATGAATTTGCTCAGGGGCCCAGTTCTGTTCGTAACAGTATCAGAAGCCTTAGTTTTGGTTCCTGCTTTACCACTGCCTAGATCACCCCGTGACCTTCCCCCAAGGCTCCCTGTCCCGGTCTGTCCAGTAGGCACAGGGCCCTCCTCGCCGCCTGCCTGCCTCGGGGTTGCTGTAAGGAGAGAGCGTGTCCAGGGCACACCCAGGAGTACAGCCACGGTTTACTTATCTGGAAAAGGGATCCTGGGTAACCACCTGGCCAAACTCTGTCTCTTTCCCTGTGGGTCCTGGCTGGGGCCCCTGCTCTCATACTGGCTTCTCATGCCACCGCAGTGCTGCTTCTGGTCGCCTTCCCCCCTCTCCTCCTCAGGAAGGGGGGCTCCTCAGCTGCCCCTGCCCGCTGCCACACCCTCAGCTCACTCTCCTGGAGTGGGGAGGCATCCCTGCCCTCTGGCTCTCAGCTGTCCTATTGGGCCCTGCGGGCAATGACACTCTTTCATTCTCTTTACAGCCCCTTCGGTGGGGGACACAGCTACTCGGGTCTGAAGTTTCAAGGTCAGACAGCATCGAGGGCTGCCACCCTCAGCTCACTTTGTGCTGACGGTCAGCCCGGGCGCAGGATGCAACCCAGGCACCACCCAGGCTCAGGGCAGAGTCTCCACCTGGGCACTGCTGACATTCAGAGCCAAATAGTTCTTTGCTGTGAGAGGCTGCCCGTACATTGTAGGGTGTTTCCCAGCATCCGAGGCCTCTACTCACTACTAGATGCCAGGAGCCCTGGCCCAGTTGTGACAACCAGAAATGTCTCCAGATGTTGCCAGATTTCCCCTGGAAGGAGAAGGATGCCAGTCAGCCCTTGTTGAGAATCGATAACTTGAAGTGAGGCCCTTGTTCATTTAAGGCTGGAGCAACATTTGGACCTTGACTTTGAAAAGCCTTCAGTTCACTATGTCAGGACTCAATGGGAAGTCCCAGAATCCTCTGGGGAAAAGACATTTCTTTCAGGAAGCCCAGCAGACTCTCACGTGGGCCTGCAACAGTGTGGTGGTGCTGGCTGGTAAGCTGGAGTCTCCTAGGGGGACCTAGGGATTAGGCCCCCACCCCATTTTCCAGAAATATTTTAAACCTCTGAAGTGCCCTGACAATTAAAGGGACCACTCTCACATAACTAGCAATTCCTAACAATGTTACATGCGTTGCCTTTGCTTGGGAGATGTGTCTTAGTTTGTTCGTTTGTCGAGACAGAGACAGACAAACCAGGGGCAGCCTAGAATGTCACGGTTGCTTTGAGTATCTGGTTGACCTTGAATTTTCACCTCTTTGGAACTTCAGTTCCTCATCTGTAAAGTGAGCATTTTATTTTACTTTATTTTTCTTTTTTATTTTTTATTGTTGTTCAAGTACAGTTGTCTCCATTTTCCCCCAACCCCAGCCATCCCCACCTCCCTCCCCTGATCCCACCTCCCACCCTTGGTTTTGTCCATGTGTCCTTTATAATTGTTCCTGAAAACCCTTCCCCCTGAAACAACATGAATTCCTTCTGAACTGAGCGTGTCATGAAAATCAGATGTTTGCGGGATGCCACGTGATGTAGGGAAATGAAAGATCCGTAGCAGTGCAGTCAGCCAGTCCCGGACTCACACAGCCAACCGGTCTGCCGCAGACCCCCTGGAGCCTTAGACATTACCGTACTGATTGCTTAGCTTCCTTCCCTGACACTTATTGGAAGCAGTACCCACATCGGCCTGTAGAAACTGTGGCTAAATGACAGCGGATGTAAACCATTTGGAGAATGGCTGAGAATTTTTGGTGAATTCTTTTGGTTTCTTTAAGGACCTGGACGCTTACATCCAACTTTGAGCGCTTACTGAGCTGTGATGTTTTGCAGTGTAACCTCCCCCTCCGCCAATGGGATGCTGGAGGCAAGTCTGCCACCCCTGCCCCTGGCAAGGTGGTCCTTGGGAGAGTCAAGGGCCCTGGGCAGTGACCACTGCTTGGTGACGTTTGCCCAGAAGCAGGACAGCACATCAGGACAGCGTGCTGGTCTCTGAGGGAACGAGTCCAGCGGAAGCAGGAACGTGGAGCTAGTGGGGACTGAAAACCCAGCAGGTAGATGGCGATGGGATTCCCACTGTGTGTTGCATGCAGGTTCAAGTCCCATTGCCTTTGAACCTCAAGAGTAGGACAGGGTGCCTGAGCAGACGTCAGACTTGGACTGCCTCGGGGACAAGATCGACTGAATTTAAAATGCATGATCTTTAAACAGTTGTAAGTTCTGAATTGACCAAAAAAGGTTCATCCTCCTTTCGTCCACCTTTTCCCAATTACCTTATATTCTCATTTAGATTAAGCTTACGCAGCTTTTTTACCCCCTTAAATCAGGTGAACTGCTTAGGCAGAAAGAGAGAGTGAAGTCGAACCCCACAGTCCGTGTGCCAGAGCAGAGTGCCGCGGAGCGGAGAAGCATGTCACCGTGATCCCGAGAGGCGTGCGCTTGTCACTCGGGCCCCCCTCTCACTAAGTGCCACTCAACGGCCTCCAAGGGTCAGATTCATCACCCCTTCTGCCCCGCCATGGGAGCACCCTCACTTACACAATGAAAGTGACAAGTCACCCTTCTGCAGATGCTTCAAGCGACGCACCAGGTCAAAACCGTCTCTTCCTCTTGCCTTGAAGAAGATTGCACCTGTCACATTTCTGAAACAAATACAAAAGCCCTGGCCCAGAAGAAGTGGCCGTCTAAATTATCTTCGCAATGACAGACAGCTCCTTGGCTGTTGCTACGGGGAGGCAGGTGGTTAGCCACTTGACCTGTTGGTCTTAGGACGCGCAGTCCCAGACTGAACACAACTGCAGGCTATTTGAAATTTCAGCCAAATATACTGCAGTTGCAAGCATTGAATAAATAATCACTGAGGGCTAAACTCGTGCTAATATTTATCATAAATGTTACTGCTTCTGAAAATATGTAGGCTAAGTCCCTTTTAAGGTAGCTAATTTTTATTTATTTAATTGTGTTCTTTTCTCTTTAAAAAATTTACTTATTTTTAGAGAGAGGGGAAGGGAGGGAGGAAGAGAGGGAAAGAAACATCGATGGGTGGTTGCCTCTCTCACACACCCTACTGGGGACCTGGCCCACAACCCAGGCAGGTGCCCTGACTGGGAATTGAACCGATGACCCTTTGGTTCGCAGTCTGGCACTCAATCCACAGAGCCACACCAGCCAGGGCTTAAGGTAGCTACTTTTTAAAAACAATCCATAATCAACATGGACAGAAGATGCAAGTTTTAGTCCCATAGGTTCCTCGAGTGAAAAGTAGCCTAGAGATAGTTTAGACATTCCTCCACCTCACAGCCCGGGGACTAGAGGAGCAAGGAGGCTACTCTGAGGTCACCAGCTAGTGAGTAACAAGGCAGGTTCAGTGGGGGTGGGGCAGGGTGACGGGGTGGGGGGGCATGATCAGTTTTGTTTGGGGCATCTGAGTTTGGGGGTGCTGTGAGACATCCAAGTCAAGATGCCGAAGAAGCAGTTGGGTATTTCTGCTGATCCGGTAAGAGGGAGGTCAGGGTTTGAGTTGTAGATTTCAGGGGAGACGTTATTGATCATCTCAGTCACACGTATTTCAAACCTGATTCTAGCATGCGCTGCGGAGGCTACGAAGTTTAAAATTACATTTCTCAGAATTCCTTGCGGCTGCACTTCTCAATGTTATTCCAGTCACGCTCTCAAATGTTTGTTTGTTTTTATGTTACTTTTTCTGTACAGCAGGTCCTCACATAACATCATTTCATTCAGCGTTTCATTTGAAAGTTAATGAGATGCCTAGGAACTTAATTCTAGTTTATGTCAATTAGCCTATAATAAAATTGGCTTTATTATAGGTTGTTCCGCTTAAAGTCACAGAACCTATTGATGATGTTAAGTGAGGATAGACTGTATGTACAACGTTACAGAGGACAATACGATGGACCCCCATTGCCCAGCTTCAGAAATGACCAACACACACCAATATGGCCTCACTTAGACCCCATCTACTCCCTACCTCTGGATTCTTTTAAAGCAGTCCATTAATATTTCAGTGTATATCTCTGAAAGATGAGCATTTTACAGCATATCCATAAGACCATTATCACACTGAAAAAAATGACAGTATGTTCTAGTCTCACAAAATATTTGGTCAGCATTCACATTTGATCCATGTTTTCTTCTAGTACTTGTATTGTTTCATAGTTTTGTCTCATCAAATTTCTACAGTTTTCTTTTCCAATCAAGATTCAAATAAGGATTCCTACATTGCAATGGATTGATGTGTCTTTTTGGTTTCTCTTAATCTGTAGTTTCACATAAACACACACACACACCTATTTTTGTGCTTGTTTAAGAAACTGGGTTATTGCAGAGTTTCTAATAGTTTGGGTTTTGTTGATTGCACCCTACTGATGTCTTTAATGTGTTCTTCTGTCACTTGCGTTTCCTATACATCGGTAATTATGTCTGCAAGACTGACTAGAGTCAGGTTCCATTTTTATTTTTTGTAAAGAAACTGCATAGAAAGTATGAACTTGCATCAGGAGGAACATACTGTCTGATGATCTCCTTTGGGGATGTTAGCAGTCCTTGATGGTTTCTTAATTCTGTCATTACTTCTCCAGCGCATAGTTAAAATACTTCTATACAAAGAAACTCTGCTCCTTACCTGTAGTCAGCCAGTGCAGTCCGTATTGGAAAAGCAAAATAAATGCTTGATTGTATTTCTTAGATTACCTACCTTAAAAACAATGGTTCTTTTTCCCTAATACCATCCAAAGATGACTAATGTAGTTTTTAGTGCAGGAGGATACCATGATGGATTTAGTGGAATTTGTGGATTTAAACATATTTAATATGTCTCAACCCATTGCTGCTATGAGTCCTACCAAGAAGCCCATATTGACCCATCTTTGGGCTTAGCATCCACAGTGTAGGAAAGACCTCTGTGTGCATGTCTGTACCAGCAACCTCAGGAAACTTTTTTCTCTGCTCATATAACGTGTAAAAAAAAATGTACTTACTTACTTAGAGTCTCCTTTTAAATTTTTAAGTGAGGCTGAGCATCTGTGGGTTTGATTATTGGCTGCTTGCACATATTTTTCTGTAAACTGTGTGAGTCCCTTGCCCATGTTTCTACTGGGCTCTCCATTCTTCTTGTAAGATTTGTGCAGGCTTTTGCTGGGTCCCCAGCGGGTGGTGCCTGAGAGGCAACCACACATGGATGTTTCTCTCTCTGTCTTTCTCCCTCCCTTCCCCTCTCTCTCTAAAAAAAAAAACAAAAAACATTTATACAAACTTTTGTTAGGAAATCAGGTTTTTTGTCATATTTATTGCAACATCTTTCTCAATTTATTATTTATTTTTTTAGTTCATTATTTGACATTCTTGTTTTTTCCCATGTAGACATTGCAAGTTTCCTAGAAAATGTCCACATTCTTCTTAATGGCTTCTGGTTTAATGCTCCGGTGATATATCATTTAGGGTGCTCTTAAGGCAACTCATGGAAAACCTACCACAATGTGGTTTAAAAAGTTAGAAAACTAATTATCTTCTTCAACAGAAAATCTACAAGTAAAAAGAAAAACAGAAAATCTGAAAGTAGGGAAGACTTTGGGTAAGTAGATTGAACAGCTCAGCATGATCATCAGGAGCTGAGACCCTTTCTGCCGCTGCTGTGACATATGTGCTGTGGACACGACCCTGGGCTGGCCTCCCTTCTCCTCACAGGGTGGCTGCTAGCAGCGACTGGAAGGACGCATTCTCTCGTTCGTACCCAGAGCAGGAGGGTGAGGGAAGCCTCTCTGTCTGCTGTGGAATATTAGTTCCTGCTTTCTTGATTGGACCACATTAGATCCCTGACCATTCTGGACCGATAACCACCACTGGAGGAATGCTGTGTATCAATGGCCTCACCCAGTCAAGAGCCATTGCTGGAGTGGAGCTGGACACGGGGTCCACGTACCCTGAGCCTCCCGGCCTGCAGGGGGATGAAGAGTGGCTGCTGGGACATCACTGGGGTGCTGCTAAGAAGGGAAAGGGGAAGGAATAGCTGTTGGGTAGTTTTGGTGGACCAAATAATCACCCCCAAGATGTCCACAACCCAATCTGCCTTCTTGGGTATGAATCTGTTGACAATGGCGTCTGTTGTTGACTGTCTAGTGTGATTGAAGAATCCCAAAATACATTATGTTCAAGATTTTATTTATTTATTTTCAGAGAGAGGGGGAGAGAAATATCAGTTGGTTGCCTCTCGCACACCCCCAACCAGGGGCCTTGCTCGCAACCCAGGCATGCGCCCTGACCGGGAATCCAACCAGTGACCCCTCGGTTCACCGGCTGGTGCTCAATCCACTGAGCCACACCAGCCAGGGCCAAAAATACATTTTGATGAGGACAGGAGGAGCACAAGATGGCTCTTGGTTCTGAAGTGGCCTGGGGTGAAGACCAGTGAAGGAGTGAAGAGGGGGAAGGGGAGAAGTGGCTGGCGGAGGATGGTGTCTGGGCATCTGGACCATTCTCCACACAGTAGCCAAGGCGATCTTTATAAAATGTGGATCAGGTCGTGGCACCCTGCTCGGAGCTCTCTGGGGCCCCCCATCTCACGTGGGGTGAAACCGAAGTTCCACAGTGACCAGTGGGACCACCTGACCTGGCCCCATCACCCCATCTCCTCCCCCACCTCTTCTGGCCGCTGCTCACTGTGCCCCGGCCACACCGGCCCCTTGCTGGTCTAGGAACTGACTCATACCCTGCACCTCTAGGCCTCTGCTTTCGAACCCCTGCCAGGCGTGCTCATCCCTTGGACACCTCACTGCTCACTCTTTTGTTTCCCTCAGACCTTCATTCAAATGTGAATTTCTCAACGAGACCTTCCTTCGGCGTTCTGTGTACGATTTTACTCCACCCCCTAAATCTTCCTTCTTTGCTTTATTCTATTTAGCACTTACCACCATTTGACAAATTGCTTGTTTTACTTGTTTAACATGTTTATTGTCTGACTCACCAGCATCTTAGCTTCTTGGACACAAGGATTTGGGTCTGCGTTAAGCATGCTGGTGCCCCCACTACTGTGAACAGTGCCTGGCATGTGGCAGGTTCTTGGGGAATAGTCTCTGAATGATTGAGTGAGAGGGGAATGTATGCATAGGAGAGAGATATTTCACTTCCTAAGGGTAATTTCTTCCTTACTGAAAGAAATTTTTGATGGGTATATTTTTTTTAAAAAGTAGCGAGTTGCTATTTATTCCTACTAGCTACAAAAAGCCAGGGCAAGGGCCAGTCTGGTTTTGTAACTTATTTACATACAGAATCAACAGTGAAGACCGCTGTGCAGGAAAGCAAGACATGATATGAAACGTAAGTCCCCCACGAGGCTTTCTGTTACAAAGCACCCGGGGGCTTGGAGGCTGGCTCCCAATGACAGTTATCTTTTATAAATATTAAATAAGGTTATTCATGAAACCACTCACTCCCCTCCCCGAGGCATCTTCCTGCCTCCACTCCACCTTGTCTGTCTGTTGTGACTCGAACACCGAGGCCAGCCTGGCAGCGGGGCACCCCCAAAAGCAAGGTCATGCGTTATTTGAGGAAGTGTAAACAACAACCCAACTGAGTCCTGAAAGCTACAGTGAAAAATCCCTAGCTACCCCCCAAATATCCCCTGAACTGTAAATACCTACATATGTTCTACATATGTATGCACACTATTCATTTTCTCTCGTCTTCATGCCGTGGGCCATTTAATGCATACTCATTTGTTTACAATTCGTCAGACATTTTTCACCAGCACCAATTCTGTGTTTAACACTCTGCAAGGTACAGGAGATGCAAAAGAGAGTAAGAGAAAACATGGACTTTTTACTTCACATCGGGTTTGGCTGTGTGTAACAGCAAAGCCCAGAACAAATGTGAAGTTTATTCCTCTCTTACATGAAAGAGGTGAACGGTTACAAGGTGGGATGGAAGATTCATGCTCTTCTGTCTCTGCTCTGCCATGCCAGCTGCAGGGCTTTATCCTCAAGGTCACCTCATGGCCCAAGATGGCTGCTGGAGCTCCAGCCATGGCAACCACTTTCCATACTGCTGGAATAAAAACGGTGAAGAAGGGTGTACCCCTCCCACTTAAGGAGACCTCCTAGAAGCCCACATAACACTTTTCTAAGATTTTAGTAAGTGGAACTTAACCATATGGCCATAACCAGCTGCAAGAGACTCTAGAAAATAGAGTATATTAGCAGGATATCCACTCAAAATTGAGATTCTAGAGATAGGCAACTTGTGGAGCAGAACAGCATTCACTGGTTACCAATACCAGGGGAGGACTCCAACTCCATGGAGGAAAGCAAGGATCATAACTATGCCAGCTACCAGGAGTAAAAGTCCAAACACTTCTGCCCACCGCAGCTTGGTGTTGGAGTTGCCAAGGAAAACACAACACGGTCAAGCACTGGATAGAACAGCCAGTGCTTTAGCCACGTAAAGAAATGAGAGCAAGGTCAGCTCCGATAGTGCACGTGTGTCCCTCCGGGCCAGCGGACACTCCAGCAGCTGACACAACAATTGTGCAGCAGGAGGAGGCACCCCCCTCCCTCGTGGGGTCTGAAATACTGACAGCTGGGAGCACGCCTCAGCGCCTCTGACACACAGGCTTCAGCAGAACCCTCAAGCACACCCCGATCCTAAAACGGCAAAGACCTTCTTGCACGAGGTGAGAAGCCTGGCACAGACCATGCGGGCCCTATGTCTTTAGGTGAAGAGGAGTTCCAGGCCCAAGGCCCTTTCTTCGGTGGTCGAGCAGGGGTTGAAAGACTGCGTGCCTGAGACTGCCTTTCTCTACCCAGTAGCCTCTGCCACAGAACAGGATCCGGTGTCATAAGAGGCTCCAAAGAGGAATGGACATGGGGGAGCAGAGAAGGAATCCATAAATTTACCCTGACCTCTTTGAGAAAAGAAAGTAGGACCCATAAAACAGTGCACATCTCTTTCCCTGCCTTCATCCAGAAGAGACCTGTTCTCGGGTTAGGAGAGGGTAACTCATGGGGCCAGCTGTGTGTGCTGTGTGACTCAGTAAATGCATGAATCCTCGGGGGGCCCCAGAGAAGTTTTTGGAAACCAGATGGCATTGGATCTGGAACTGCCAATTGAGGAGGGTTTCCCCAGGGAGAGAGTGGCAGGGGAGGCATTCCAGACAGAGGAAGAAGCGTGAGCAGAGGTGGCAGGGTTGAAAGCGTGCAGCTTGTTCAGGAATCAGTGTGTAACCCAATGTCGCCGTCACTTGGGGTCTGAGGGGGTGGTGGCAGGCTTTGATGCTGGCTTGTGTGGAGCCTTGAATATGGTCAGAAGAGCACTGTGGTACCCAGTGCGCAGTGGGGGCCCCCCAGGGCAGTGCTGTGAGCAGCTGTCTTCAGTGCGCTGACTCGGGGTGCAGCGTCAGGAGACACAGCTGGCATGAGGAGGGGAAGAGTGGGAGAGGCACAGCAAGAGGAGGGAAGGAAGTGAGGCCTTTCCAGCGGCGAGCCTGGGCAGTCTTCAGTAACTGAGTGTGCATGTCTTGGGAGGAAGAGAAGAGGGCTGAAGGGGACTTCTGGGCTCCCACCCAGGGTGACTGTCTTATGGCATCAATAAGCAGGTTGCAGGATCGAGTAGCAAGGGGAAGAGGGTGACTTCACTGTGGGACCCTCTGTGCTGTGATGCCTGCATTACTGTCCTCTAGATCAGGGCCTCCTAATCGTCCCCCTGCTTTGACGCTGGTCCCCCGTGGTTTATTCTCAACCCAGCAGCCAGAAAGATCCCCTTTAAGTCAGATCGTGGCCGCCC
Source organism: Tonatia bakeri (assembly GCA_004024845.1). Classification (NCBI taxonomy): domain Eukaryota; kingdom Metazoa; phylum Chordata; class Mammalia; order Chiroptera; family Phyllostomidae; genus Tonatia; species Tonatia bakeri. The sequence goes on from PVIA01008656.1 coordinate 15,083, forward strand.
TTCTGATCAAACCCACCATTCGCTCTCGTCTGTGGGTGAAAACCAAAGGCCTAGACTCTGCAACTGAGGCTCCTCACGACTCCGCTGACCTCACTCCTATGAGTGCCCGCCTTGCTCGCTCTGTTCCAGCCCCACTGGCCTCAGGGCCCTGACCTTGGCCCAGAACTCTTCGCCACATGTGGGCCTGGCTAACCTCTCAGCTTCTTCCCACCTTTGCCCAAATCTCTCAGTGAAGCCGACCTGAACTGTCCTATTTTAAGTAATGTCACCCTCTCTCCATATTCCTGATCTCCCGTCCCTGGTCTACATTTTGTTTTCCACTTTTCAGCATTCGTAATGAACTCATTTATAGTATCTATTGTTTATCATCTATCTCTCCACTACTAGAATTCAATTCCAATGAGGGCAGATATTTCTGTTTATTGTGTCTGCTGATATGCCTCAAGAAGCTAGAATGGTGCCTGGCACATAGTAAGTGCTCAATAATGACAACTCATTGAATTCATGAACTCCCGTGGAGATGTTGTGTAAGGGTCAGAAACGGTGGTCTTCTGCTCCGGACAGAGGCAGGAACTGTGGAGGCAGAAGGTGACTCCCACCATGGGGTGGTAGTCCTGGGAATGGGACCTGAGATTTCCCTGCCTGGCGGGAGGACTTCCACTCATACTGGCCAAGGAAGGGAGGTCAGATCAGGGCAGAGACCCACCAGGAATCCACATAAAGGAGAAACCATCCCAGTGGTCAGTCCAGCCTAGAGGGCCACGTGGTGTGACTACTTGAACCTAGTTCTGCACAGGAGAGTGAGGCCACTTGCCTCAATTCAGAGCCTTGCGGGGCTCAGGGCTCTGTGTTGCAGTAGAAAGAAGTAAAATTTTAGAGTCCAACAAATTTGGGTTCATGGGCTCTCTCTTTAGCTGTGTGACTTATGGCAAATCATTTTTCCTCTTTGTTCCTTAGTTTACTCTTCTATGAAAGGAGGATAATAATACCTTCACATTTTATTAATTACTATCATTATCATTATTAAATAAGATAATGTCAAGTGCCTACATTTCATATAGTTACCATTCCTGGCCCAAGGTGAACACTAAAGATGGTAATTCTGGTGATGATTAAGGATGATGGTGGTGGTGGTGGTGGTGGGGGTGATAAGGATTTCTGCATGGTTACACAGCTTGTGAGGATGTGATCACAGTAATGATGATATAAGGACCTAGATGCTCCTTGCTCTTGGACAGACCTCTTTATCTCTCTCTTCCGCTTGTATCTCTGCATTGGTCTGTATGGCAGTGGCAGAGGCATTCATTCTTTCCTACTAATTGGGTTTTACCATGTTATGGAAGGCAAGGTCACAGGTCACTCTGTATTCACATCCTTCCAACCTTCAGACCCAATAGGCTGGAGAGATTCTCTCCTTACTCAATGAATAAAGTCCCAGGGAGGACTCCACTTGGCCTGACTTGCATCTCATACCCACCATGTGCCACTCACTTTGGGTAGAGGGATGGGATTCTAAGCATCAGCCCAGCCAGGAACACCTACTCACCCCTGTGGATGGAGAGCCCATCACAGATAGTATATGGCATATTGCTTCCTGAAAAACTAAATAAAGTAGCCATCATGCTATAGTCAGCCACTATGTCATATTACACTACCTCATTATTGTTTTTATATATTTACCACCAAACTGTAAGCTCCCAGCAAGGACCATAACTTTTGTATCTTTGCATCCCTCTGCCCCTAGCATGGTGCCTGATGAAGGGAAGATCGAATGGAGCTTGAATCCATTCCATGAACAGAGATTGTTGAATTGAAACTGGCTGGTTGAATGTGAGCCAGATCACAGAACAGCATTCTGTAGCTAACGCCCAAGGAGTTAGGAATAGGATTTCCTGGGAGTCTCGTGGGCTGCAACTGTAGGGTATTTTAAGGCCCTTTATCCTTTCATGAGGGTCTTTAAGGTTCAGTAGAAGGAACACTGAAAATAAAGAGGTAAAGGACCAATCGTGGCTCTTTCACACAAGCTGTGTGACCATGCAGAAATCAGTAGACTCCTGGGGCCCAAGTTGCCTTATTTACAAAAAGAGGAAGATATGGTCTTGGTGATATTATGCTTCTAATCTTAAAATTCTATGAATATATTCACCTTTCTTTTTGACATTTATTGACTCCTTTTGAGCAATGTCACAATCGGGTATCATTTTTTAAAGGTCGTTGTGTTATTCTGGCACAAGTTAGAAATTTGATGGTAACCTTTTGAGTTTAATCTGAAGACTCAATTTAGAAAAAGAAAAGAACACTGGTCCAGAAATCAGGGAACAAGCTCTAGATTCAGTTCTGCCCCAGTGAAGTGAAGGATATTGCGTACTCTCTGAGCCTTGGATACCTCATTTATATATAACACAGCTGGTGCAAGTTGGGTAAAAGGCAACATCTAACTTTAACTTTCAAAGTTACTGGAATGGGAGAAACAGCCTGTCTCCCTTTTTGCTTTCAGTAATAGAACCATCTGTGCTTTCATTTGTCACTTGGCAGCCCAGCCTGAAACTGCATCTCCCAGCCTCCCTTGCAGCTATGGAAGTAAGTGCACGCCATTGGGAGTGAGAGAGGTGATGTATACACCAGTTCATTTCCAACCTAAATACACGCTGCTCACCCTGGACCTCCTCTGTCTCCTCTTCCTACTGATGGGAATGGCAACAAATGTGGCCGTGGCCTTGGGCCCAGATAACAGAAGCTGAAGTTTGAGGACCAATGAAGGTTGAAGGCGGCAGAGCTGAGTGATCATAAACCAGAGCCTTCCACCCACTTCTGACCAGCACCAACCTTGAGACTGTTATGAAAAAGAGAAAAATAAATTCCACCATATTTAACCCTCTGTGTTTTGAGGAGTCTTTTGTAGTAGCTTAGCCTGTACCCTACCAATCACAGAATTAGGTTTTACTTAAGACCCTATCAATCACAAAATTAGAATTCACTTTTACCTAACTGGCATTTCTATTTTCCTTCAATGGTTTGCATGGTGGTAAGACCACAGGCGCTAGAGTGAGAATGGAAAGAGTCCTGGTTTGGATGCTGTCCAGTCCCGTAACCTCCGTCACATTATCCAGCCACTCCTTGACTTAGTTTGTCAATTGATAAAAGTAGACAATAATGAGACCTACCTGCTGTGGGATTATCATAAGAATCAGATGAGAGAGGGTGTGTAAATCTACAACCCTAGCACCTGGCACCTTATAAACTCCTGGGGAGTGTTTCTATTATCAGCATTGTCAGGATTACCTCACTGTTATCATCATCATCATCATCATCACCATCATTATTTATGTCCTTTTAAAAGTGGCTTGCTAAGCACCCAGATTTTGGAGACTGTATAAGAATAGTCAGGCATCCTGAATCCAGCACTCTGGGACCCTCTGCGCCCCTCTAGGAAACACAGTGAGGTCAGCACCATGCATGTGTATGTGTCCTAAAGACACCTGCTGCTTTTGCCTCTGCTGCTTGTGATGTCATCCACAGGTTGACTGAGCGTGGCATTCACTGTGTCCTTGGCTTTGTGAGTTCAACATTCTCTCAGGGGCCAGAGCACCTGACCTGAGATCAGGTGCAATGAGGAAAAATGAAATGTTGAATAGAGAATGCTTTATTTTTTATGATTGTCATCCTTATGTTTGCTTTTTGATTATTAAAAAAAATGCCAGTGACAGATGTCTAAGGAAGAAGGCTTCAGAGTTATCATTCATGTGAATAATTTTCCCTTTGAATCAAATACAATATTAGATATAGAAAAGTCACATGGTTAGTTGGTTCATATCATTTGGGATTTTATAAATATTTTACATTTTTCCTTTCCTTTATCATCTTAATTTACCAAGTGATATGTATTTTGTAGGAAATGAGAAAATGCAAAACAACAAAACATGTTAACAATTAAAATTCCCTCTAATCCCACCACCTAAAAATAACTGAGTCTTACATCAGCGTTTCTCCCAGCTGTCCAGGGGCAGCCCTCACTCCCCCAGTGCACCCCGGCCGACTCTCTCCCCAGAGCCCTCACTCTCGCTCTCGCCACCCCAGCGCACATCCTCTGAACCCGCAGGTCCTGCCTGCCCTGACTGTGCCCAGAGAAGGGGCTGCAAGCCCTGAGCTCTCCGTCATTTGTTCTCACGTGCCTCTGACACTCTAACTCACCAGGGATGAAATCTGAAGAACTCCCAGCCTACCACATCCCAAAATAAGTGATGAGGGATATTAATTGGCATTATAATAAGAAAAAAAAGCTCAGTGGCCAACTGTTGGAGTAAAACCAGTTAAACAAATGTCTTTATAGCAAAGCTGCCTAAACACTCCACAAGTGCATTTGACCTTGAGCTCACTGCATCACATCCATCTCCTTTGATAACATCAGTTTAGTTGGACCACTGCATTCCCAGGAGGGGATACTTAGTTTTCTCTGAGACATTAAAGGACTTCTTGTCTTACTTAGGCCCCACTGCTTGAGAAGGGCTGGACTGGGCCTTGGACCTCAGGTCCCCTGTCATGAACCCTGTGCTTCCTCCAACCTCCCACAGGTCATTCCTCCTGCATCCTGTTTCCACCTGAATGTTTTGCACGTGCCTGTATGTGTGCACAAGGGCTTCTTGTTTCTTCTATGAGAGTCAGGACCAAGTCCTAACCTGTTGTTCTGTTTCCTCCGGTTCTGAAGTTGCTGCTCTGTGAACCTTATTGGGCTTCCTTGGAAGGGTCAGTGTAGCAGCCGTAGTGAACATTGGTTCTTGCTGACACAGCATCTGTTCTTCTGGCACCAGATGTCCAATCTCCACTGAGACGCTGCTGTTTACCCCACTCCATTCCTCTGTCCATGTGGTTGAGGAAGGTCAACCCCATTATCCTGGACCCCACATGACCTGAAATTAACCAGTCAGTGTGTTCTACCCGACTGGCCGCAGGAATTAGCATTAGACCCATGACCCTGCTCAGGCGAGTAGAGTCAACTTTGAGACTTTTGTCGAAACTGTTGAGAAAAGGCAGCTCTCTTTCTTGGGACACACTAAGCTGCTAAAATATAATCTTGTCGCTTGCTGCCTGTGGCTATGTTGCCAAAAACTGGCTGAAGCACAAAGCAGACTCGGAGAAAAGCAAAACCGTGAGATGGAAAGAGATGGTCAAGGTGACATGATTTAAGAGCCGAAGCTGGCCCTGGCTCTGGGCTTCTCAGGCACATGAGCCAATAAGTTGCTTTTTTCCCAGCCAATGGATTTGGATTTCTGTTTTTGTATCTAGAAGAATCCTGATGAATAAATCTGTACATTTTTTAGAATGTGGTTTCTAACAGATTTTCTACATTTTTACTAAACAAAAAAGATCAGGCCAAGAAATGCTGAATTCTATAACCCTTGGACTTCTGTTTTTTTAAGCAAAGAAGGGACTTTCAGGAGTATGAACTAAATACATTTTCTACCCTCTAGAACTGGCAGACGTTAAAAGACTGGCTAAGGGAACTCGGCCAAGATAAAGGACCGTGTCACCATGAATGAAAATAGAGGTGACTTTATACGTGATTTTATTATCAGAAGCCACCTGGCAACCCCCCAGATTCTCACCTGGATGTTTCACATCCAAGATGTGCTGACAGGAGTGTAAGAGCCATTGAACTTGAACTGAGTGAAAAGAGATCTGGATTGAGTCCAACACATACTAGGTGCTCACTAAATGTTTACTAAAGAGTAATTTCTAAAGAATAGTTTCTGGTTTTATTGCCTGGGATGAGTAAAATCACCAAGCTACATTTTTTTATCAGTTGGACAAGAATAATAATGGCATGCTTTTCTCCTGGGGCAGCCCTGCATCATTTCACTTCACTTAACACATCTGAATGGTGTCTGTCTCCCCACTATCACATAAATTCTTCATTCATTTTTTTTCATCACTCATTTATTCACCCTCTGTTGAATTCTGGACCAGGAGTTCTGCTGGATGGTGAGGATACAGTGGTGTGTAAGAAACAGTCCCTGCTTGCTCATTTCAACAGCCTCTCCCACAAGACCTACTGTGTGCCTGCTAGTTTCCTGGCCCAGTGTTTCCCATCTGTACACAAAGTTGAGTTATATCCTGACTCTATCCTCACCAAGCCAGTGGGTTCTGCAGTGGTGAGTCCCCCTAGACTGTGTCCTATCCTCAGGGATACTGGGGCAAAAGAAGGTTGACAGCCGCTGCTGTGGGTGATGAGGACCCTCTGGGCGGTATTAAGCAGGATTGTTGCATAGTTGGCCCTTGGATTTGGAATGAACACGTCAGCAGGCAAGGGATAAAGGGACCCTAAAGTGGAGGAGTCCTAGGCAGGGTGGTTGGAGGAAAAAAAACAGAGAACAGGCTTTCCCTCAATTTTACGAAAGCCAGCTTCTCCTGCTCTTGTCATTCAACAGAGGTTCCCAGGAGAGGCTAGTGAAGGGTGAGTTCAAGAGCTTACTTCTGAAAGCAGAGTAGCAGCACCCAACAGAGGGTCTGTTATTGGTCAGTGGTCTGTTCTTCCCTGTCTCCCAGATCGAAGCTTCGGGCAGCATCTTTCACACTTCATTCCCCATTCCACACCCATAGCAGCAGCGTGACTCTCTCAGACTCACGCTCCCTGAAGAACCAAGGCCCTTAATGGAGAAGACAACACATGTGTCACTGGGCTGCTCAGACCATAACAGACCAACATCTGTTTCTCACCGACCCCAGTGGAGGCTGGACAGACACACCCAGATCTCCTGGGGAGGCCTCCAGATTGGCCCTTCCTGTCAGAATCTGTGTCTCAGGCTTAAATACTTGTGGATTAACTGATGCAGAACACTTATATGGTATATCCCTATCCCCCCAAAACTAGATTTTTTTTCTGATTACAGTTGTGGTATATACTCATCATAGAAAAAAATGGAGAACGCAAGAAAGCAAAAAAAAAGAAGAATCATCACCCTTCAGTTTTATCATCCAAAGATAACTCTGGTCACGGTTTGGTATATTCTTGACCCTCTCCGCTTTGTTGATATGTCTGTATGATTTTAAAACAGAATTGGAACCATGTTGTATCCTGAATTTTATATCATTTTTATTTTAACTTGAAGTAATCAACTCCTGACTTTCTGAGGTCCCCGATGTGGTGGGCTGGCATAGACTCTGTTCTTCGGCGGATGCCTCTGGTAGCACAAGTCAGAGACAAAAGATGGGCTGGCCCATGAACTTGACCCATGTGGCCCTTCCGTTTCTGGTATAGACTTTAAGTGAGCAACACCATCACCCATAAATTGAGAACAGAACTCCCTTCTGCTTAATAAGGACCACATGTCAGCAGAGCACAGAAATTCAGCCACGACTGGGAAGGCAGTTTGCAAAGATGACCCGAGTATCGTAAATGGATCTTTGGGTTTTGTTAAAGTGTGGCTTGGGCAAGAATATTTAGCTTGAAACATACTGTTTATCTGAGGATTATGCAGAAGATACAATAAATGGATTGAAAAATGTTTAAAGAGATCCTTCCCCCACCCCCAGAGAACAGTGGAGAAAGTAAAAATTCGTAATATGGGCATTCAATATATTTCCCTTTCGTGCTGTGGGGTTGCCTTGTAAAGCTGCTCTGTGAGCTGGGAAGAGACAATGACAGCCCTCGTCCTTCTGCCATTGACACGGAACAAGCGGATATGCGTGTCTGCATAGACCTGTCCACAGCCTGCTTTCACAATCTAAATTTGTAAAATCACAATCTAAACAGTTAGACCTGAAGCGTGGCCCTTTCTGCTTTTGAGTTCACACCATTCTGTTTGCAGGCATGCTTGCAAGTTTCGATGCTCCTACCTGGATTTCTCCTCTGTTGAAATATTTCCTGTGAGAGGCGTTAAGATTTCTTCGTACTGGCTTTACTCAGAGAAGTGTCACGCACGCATACGCACATCTGCTGACTGGGTTGGCTGACCGAGGGAACTATCACTAGTGTTCACTTTCCAAAAAACTGTAAGCAAGTCATCGGGATTTGAAAGACAGACAGGATGGTCCCTTTCCTGATCCCACATCTTATGCAGCTGGTGAAACTCCCTGGAAGGCAGGCAGGCTGGTTTCCCTGGGAGTGTTTGCCTGGGCTGGTGAGAGCAAGGGCTGGAATTAAGAGCCTTCAGGAGAGACTGCCCTTACCTTCCAGCTAAGTCTCCATCTAAATCAGTTTGGGAGACAGCTGGGCTTCAATTGCTCAGAAGTGTACGCCTCACGGCACAGTGCCTGGTGCAGCGAGGTGCCTAGCAACAGCTCTCTGATGCATAAGGGTGAGATTTTAATTAGCATCTTACACTCCATCTAGAAATCCATTCCCTGGAGCCCAGGAATGCTCAGCCTAGTTTGGGACCTGTTCTGTGCCATTTCCATAAAGGAAGGGACTGCAATTGCATGACCTTCATACTTCCTGGGCATTTCCACACCCAAATTCAGGGCTCTGACTATTCCTGAGTGCACTGGGAAGCCATCAGAAGGTTTTGAGCAGTGAAGGGACACAATTTAACTGACTTTAAGCAGACTCTGGGTGGCAAGACAGAAACGAGGATTAAGAGGCCATCGTGGGTCCTGGTGAGAGGTGCCCATGACCCGGGCTAAGGGGCATATGGAATGATGAGGAGTGGAGAGATTGGAGATAGGCCGATGGGGCAAATGTGGGATGTGAGAGACAGGGTGACTCCAATAAAGTTTTATTTCCTATTTTCTTATGGTGCTAAAATACAAATAACAAGGTCTACCACCTTAAGCGTATAGTTCTGTTATGCAACCACTGCCACCACCTCTAGAAATTTTCCATCTTTCCAAACCGAATACTCCCCGTTCCGTCCTCCCTCCGGACCCTGGCAACCACCATTCTCCTTTCTGGCTCCGTGAATTTTCCTGCCTTAGGAACCTCATATACATGGAATCATATGGCATTTATCTTTTTGCAACTGGCTTCTTTCACTTAGCATAATGCCTTCAAGGTTCATCCATGCTGTGCCATGTGACAGGCTTTCTTTTTGAGGCTGAATAATATTCCTTTGTATGTGCATATATTACATTTAGTTTATCCATTCATTTGTTGATGGACACTTGGGTTGTTTCCACCCTTTGGCCAGTGTGAATAACGCTATGAGGGTGTCCCTTCTTTCAGTGATTTTGGGACCCAAATTCAGGAAGCGGGATTGCTGGATTGTTGGTAAACCCATGGTTACGTCTTTAAGGAACCGCACATCACTTCCACGGCAGCTGCACCGTTTCACATTCCCGCCAGCAGCGCCCAGGGTTCCAGTATCTACATCCTCGTCGATGCTTCTTTCCTGATTATTTTGTGCAATAACCATCCATGGATGTGAAGTGGTAGCTCACTGTAATTTCAATTTGCATTTCCCTGATGATTAGTGATGCTGAGCATCTTTTCCTGTGCCTGTTGGTCCACTCTGAAATTTGATCTAAGTAATTGGAAGAAGTACGTTGCCATGCAGTGAGATGGGACATATTGTAGGAAGAGCAGATTTTGGAAGGAAAAAAAAAAAACTATAAAAGTTGACATGCACGTTAGATATCCAAGTGGAGATTTTGGCAAACAACAAGAGTTTGATGTTCAGGTGACAGGTGTGGCCGGAGTCATCAGCCAATAAAGCATGCAGAAAATCCTGAGATAGGACAAGACCCCGGGGAGGGTTTGTAGAGAAGAGAAGCAGTCTGGAGCCTAAGCTCTGGGCACTCCTATCTGGAGGAAGGGAGATGAGGAGCAAGTAGCCCAGGAGATGAGAAGGACTGTTTGGTAATCAGTAGGAGGGTATTATATCCTGGGAGCGAAGGAAGTGATTTCTCACGTGGAATGCTGCTGAAAAGGCGAGCAGGTGAAGAGTGAGAAGTAGCTGTTGTTTCAGCAGCAAGGAGGTGACCGGGGGAGGGGGAGCACGGAGGGGCTGTTTTGGTGGATTACTGAGTTGGCTTGAAAGCCTGGTTGGAAAGTGTGGGGGAGAGAAGGGGAGGGGAGGAATTGGTGACAATGGCTGTAAACGAAGTATCTGAGGAGTTTGCTCTAAAGGGCTACGGAAAAATGGGGGCATGGGATCAAAGGAAGGATTTTTGTTAATGATGATGTTGCAGAACATCTCTATATATGTTGGCGGGAGTGATCCGTTAATGATGATAGAGGAAACAAGGGGGAGAATTACTGAGCAATATGATCGTTCTACCACCTGCCTTTCTTTGCGCCCCTGCAGACTTCTAGCAGAGCAACGCAAATACCTCTAAGGGTATTAATTGGCTTCCTTCTCTCTCTCTCTCTCTCTCTCTCCCCCCCTCCCCCCCCTCTGTCTTTCTCTCTCATAATGTATATTACTCACTCAGTGTTATACTCTGGGTACTCCACAAATATTGTTTGTTTGTTTTTCTGTTCCATTTCACTCCTGACTCCTGCTGCCAGACTTGATGGGAAGTTCCCTCAGTATCTGGTGCTCAGAATCCATTAATTACAGCTTGGTTAAGCCTGCAATACTCAGCCCCTAAAACTTTAAAAAGCCCTCAGCTGAAATTTTCTCTGGAATCAAACCAGTGTATTTCTAAAACCCTCAGGAAGACTTACCGACTTGCTCAGTATTTTTCCTGGCTGCTGAATTATCCATGTCTCTTGATGGGTTCTGAAGTCGGCCTCCTCCTAAGAAGGTGGATTTATAAACGAGTCAGGGCCTCTTGCTTTGATGTTTCCAGTTTAGTAGGTGGTGAGTAAAAGAAAGCAAAGAGGTGGCAGGAGAAGGGTTGCCAGGTAACCTGTGAGGCAGCAAACCCAGAAAAGGGTGGGTCTGCTCAAAATCTGCTCAAAAACTTCAGACATGGTGTCTGCAAGAACAAGGGATGCTCCCTTTTGAGGGGATAATATGAGAAGAGAGAAGGAAGAAACATTTAGTAAGTTCTTACCATGTAGAGTACCACGATGTAATGAGCACCTACTATGTATGAGTACTTACTATGTAATCAGTGCCTACTTGTATGAGTACCTACTGTGTACGAGTGCCTACTGTGTATGGTACCTACTGTGTATGGGCTCCACCCTGCTCCTGCCTTCCTTCATTCTCTTCTCCACACAGAACCAACACATCCCTGTCTTGTATCCGAAGTTATGGAGACGTACTCTGTCTTTCCCCGTGGAGTACAATGTTAGCTGTGGGTTTTGCATAGACTCCCTCTATTAGGTTGAGGAAGTTCCCTTCTATTTCCAGTCTGGTGAGTGGTTTTTATCACGAAAGGGTGTTGGATTTTGTCAAATGCTTGTCCTGTGTCTGTGGAGACCATCGTGGGTTTATCCTTTGTTCTATGCTACTGTCCTTTGTTCTCTTCCTGCGGTGCACTACAGTGAGTGATCTTCAGATGTTCGATCAATCCGCATTCCTGCTTGGTCGTGGTGTGTAATTCAGCAATAGCTGAACTCCATTTTCTAGTGTTCTGCATCCAACCTGTTCTTTTTGAACAAATCAGAGCTTTAAACCCCTCGCTGGATTCCCACAGCACCTTGCAGAGGTCCCCTGGGGAACGCTGCCACAGATGCCCACTGGGGGCCTTTATGTGATCTCACTCCTTTCTCGCTTTCACCCTGTGCTGCTTCCCTGTTCCCTGGTTCCTCCTGGGATGATCCCTAATAAATCACTTCCACACAAACCCTCTTGCAGGTGCTCCTCCTGGGGGTCGGCCTGAGTGGCTACCACTGAGGAGCGTCTCTGGTCACATTGTCCCTCCCACACGCCTGCACTCCTCACACTCACTGTGGCTTTTCCTGCAGGTGATTTATTCCCTGAACACCCGCCAGGATGAGGCCGAGGCCAGCATGGAGGCGCTGCGGGAGGCCCACCAGGAGGAGCTCTGGAACGCGGTGGCAGAGACCAAGGCGAGGTTTCTGCAGGAACAGGGACAGGGCCATGCAGAGGAGGAGGAGGCCCTGCTCCAGCGCATTCAGGCCCTGGAGAGCGCACTGGAGCTGCAGAAGAGACTGACGCAGGAGGCACTGGCCCAGTCGGCCACATGCAGGCTGGAGACCAAGGAGAGGGAGCTGAGGGTGGAGGCAGAGCATGCCGAGAGGGTCCTCACCCTCTCCAAGGAGATGCTGGAGCTCAAGGCGGACTATGAGAAGAGGCTCCGGCACCTGATGGGCCACGAGGCACCCCAGTGGGGCCGGCCGTCCCAGGAGAGCCCTGACCCAAAGGCAGAGCCGAGCGCCGGCCCCGAGATGCGAGAGGTCCTGCTGGAGGTGGAGCGGCTGCGAGTGGAGAACCAGCAGCTGAGCAAGGACTACGCCCAGAAGGCCGAGGAGCTGCAGGCCAGCTACGAGCGGGAGAACGAGGCCATCCGGCAGGCCATGCAGCAGTCGGTGAGCGAGGCCCTGTGGCAGTGGCAGGAGAAGGAGACCGACCTCCGCAAGAACTTCCAGGTCCAGGAGTCGGCCCTGCAGGCCCAGGTCCGGAAGCTGGAAGGGGACCTGGAGCACAGAGGCCGCAAGATAAGCGACCTGAAGAAGTACGCCCAGAAGCTGAAGGAAAGGATTCAGGTAACGCTGGATCCCTCCCTACCTCTTCCATGGGATAAGTGCGACCCCTAATTTTGAACGCCGGCCAGGTGTCAGGCACTGTGCAAAGCACTTGACCTCTTCCAAAGTGAGCTTTATTATCTCTTTTGAATTAAACCACATCTATTCAGCATGTAGTTACTGAACATCTACCGTGAGCCAGGCCAGGGCTAGGGCAGGGGACACATGGTGAGCAGATCTTGGTCTCTGACCTCAGAGAGCTTAGACCTCCCATTTACAGATAGGAAGACAAGAGCGAAATGGAGAGGCGTAGCGGCTGGCCTAGTGGGGCACACTGCTGGTAAGTTTGCATACTCAGGTCAGCCTCATTCTAGAGACCCTGCTCATTCTGTAACAACTTGCTTGTCTTAAAACCCTTGGGGCTCTGTATTCATGGACAGCCAGACCACCACGGCAGTGTGTGAGCCCCATGGACTTGCAGAGCCCCATCCCTAGAAGTAGCAGTGGATAATGCTCCTAAGACTCCCTGAGCATCTTTTTCTGTCCCAGATACTTTATCTCATTTGATCCTCACCACAGAAGGATTCAGTCACTTCCCAAAGGTCGTACAGCCAGTCAGAGGATGAGTGGGGAATTGGATGAACCCTGAGCCACTGAATCACAGAGATTTAAGGGCTTATGCTATGCACTTCCCCACCTTTCAGATCTGATGTTAGTTCTGTGAACAAAGGATGTCTCTGCACAGAGCTGTAACCAGAGACATGAGACCCTGTCTGTCTGTGTAGGACCTGGATGTGCAGCTCAAGGAGGCTCGGCAGGAGAATTCAGAGTTGAAAAGCACTGCAAAAAAACTTGGGGAGAAGCTGGCCGTGGCCAAGGACAGACTGATGCTACAGGAGTGTCACGTGACACAGAAAACTGGTGAGATGCCCTAGAACGATTTCCTTACAGACAGAAGGTTAGTTGCCAGGTTGGAGGCTATTGCAGGAAGCAGAGTGGAGGGGAAGGGCTGTTTGGTCTGGCCCACCTAGCGGGCCAGTCCAGTCCATGGAGGATACAGGGGGCCAACACCTAGCACTGCTACAGGCCGGATGTCTAGAAGGCATGAGGGAGAAGGACCCCTTTGTCCCAGATGTTTCCCCATTGGGCCACCATAGTGCCTGAAGCTCTCAGCACTGGCCTCTATCCCACTCTTAGACAACACCTCATACTGTTTAAATATCTAACTTACTGAGATAACATTGGTTAATAACATTACATAAATTTCAATTGTAAAACTTAATTAATGCCTCTGTATACTCACTCAGTTGCATGCTCACCACCTGGAGTCTAGTTTTCTTCTGTCACCATATATTTGACCCCTTTGCCCTCTCCGTCCTCCCCCAGTCCCTTCCCCTCTGATAACCACCATACACTTTATATTTTAACATTATTGCACACAGTGCTGTTATAGTAGGGTCTTCCCAATAATTTGGTGAGATTGGTGGTGTCGGTATCACAGGATACAGATGAAGAAATAAGTCTGAGAAAGGCTAAATGGCTAGGTCAAGCAACCAACCTGGTTGCGGATGGAGCTGGTGATTGTATCTAAGAATATCTGACTCCAAAGTGTTTCCAGTAGGCTCCCTCATCAGGAAGTTCTTGATTACCTACAGTGTGACCAGCTTGACACTGGGAGAGACAGCAGAGGCATACAACCTGGGCTCTGCCTCCGGGAAGCATGTAGCACAGTTACATTACAGCCCCCAGAGAGCTTTGGTGTCCTGGACGGGGCTTGGGCAGCAGGGGAGTTGAGTTTCAGGGAGAGAAAGAGTCACCAAGGGCCAGAAAGCTGCAGAGGAACAGAGGTTCAGATTGGAACAGAGGCTTGTGGAAGGTCAGAGCAGTGGGCTCAGAGGTAGGGAATGAGGACCTCGGGGAATATGGGCAGAAAGGGAGCAATTTTAGTAATATTTATTTTTTGTCTTATCTTTTAAATTCCCTTCACTTTAAACCCTTTGAATGTACGTATCTCCAGGAACATGCTCAGTTTTTTTAACCTATGGAAAACACAATCACAGAATTAGAGGTGAGCAGTTTAAGAAGGGAGAGCACTCTTTGAACTCGGGGTAGTACTTGAGCAAAGACGACAATCACAGCCTTGACTGGGCCTGAGGCCCAGGAGGCCACAGAGCAGGGATACCCAGGGGAGTGGCGGGCGAAATCATTCAAAGCAGAATGGGGACCTGGTTGCAGAAGACCTCAGGCTGAGGCCAAGGCCAAGGGCATTCCAACCGAACTTGAAACTTCTGCTTATAGATGACATGAAGACAGAACGAATTGCAGAGAATGAAGTCTTAGGGAAAGCGAATGACTTGGAATCCCGCAGTCCCCGTGCTCAGCAGGATCAGAAGTTCCCCAAGGAATGTCTGTGCACGAAAGGAGGCACGGATGCACAGGTAGTGTGTGACCCAGCCCTGGGGGTGGGGAAGGCACAGGAGGTTCAGGTAGAGCTCCATCTGCAACCACAGTGGATTCACCTGGAAGCAGCAGGCGCTGTGGCTCCAGGGGTGGGTACGTGGGTCTGAGCTCCAGCTGACTTCCCGCCAACTTCATGTCATTTGAAACTGGGAGGCTGAGAATGTAGCAGAATTCTCCCAGCTCCTTATCTTTGACTCCTGGCAAACTGGAAACTTGCTTAGGATTCCTGCTGAACATTCCCAGCCAAAAACTAAGAAAGCATTCTTTAGAAACCACTACTGTATCTGATCCTGCGACAATAGATACGCCATTCCAAAGGGCCCTTTTCCAATGGTGCGTAAAAGTCAAGTCTCTGACAAATATCAAATACGCAGTCTCATAAACTTTACTGCACCTTGTGAAACAGGCTATAAACCAGCACATGAACGGTAAAGGTTGCACAGAGGAGAAACGGTTGTTCCCTGCTCTTTTTATAGGCCAAGAAAGAGGTGCGTGTGGAGACGGAACACATGAAGCAACAGTACGAAGAGGACCTTCGTAAACTCAAACGCCAGACAGAAGAGGAGAAGAAGCATCTCAAAGAGCAGCTGGTGAAGCGCCTGGAAGACCTGGTGAAGACGCACACCTCGGAAATCAAGTCGGTCCGCTCGTCGGTGGAGGCCGAGAGGAGGAGGCTGCGGACGGTGAGATCGCGCCTGCGCTCTTCCGCTTCCTGTTCTTGACCTCCCTTCTTTCCACTTCCTCCCTTCTTTCCTCCCTCTCTCACACCTTTGCTGAGCTCCTCCTGTGCACAGGTGCAAGCTAGTTCTCCGTCCAAAGGGAGTTCGGGGGCTTTGGAGGAGAGGGGGACACCCTCAGACCATGGGCTGGGGTCACCGACAGGGGGCGGGATTGTGTCATCTGAGCACCAACCTTAGGGAAATGCAACTGCACTCAGCACTGCCAGAGAGAAATAGCGTGAAGCAATCACTCGGGCCTGGCGGACTGCCCGGACTCAGATCCCAGCTCCCCCTGCCTGCAGCTCTGCATCCTTGGCACTTATGGGCCCCAGGCCCTCAGAGAGAGCCTGTGTGAGCCTCCGGTTCCTCCGGCATGAAACGCGATGGGAACAGCACCTCTCTGCTGCGTAGCTGCGAGGGTTAAATGAGGTGTCCTAGTGCCTGGGGCTTTCTAAGCAGTGTGTAGAGGCAGGTAATCAGTCAGCGCCTGGGGGAAGGTGGGGGAAGGTGGGGTAACGTGGGGGAAGATTTTCAGCCTCTGGGTACTGTTCCAACTTCTCACCAAAGTGGGGACTTTCTGCTAAGAGGGAATACAAAGCCTCATCTGTCCTGTTTGCCGAGGAAAGCAAGTAACATGTGTGAATGCTTTAGGAAAACAGTGAAGTGTAAATATTATTGTGAACATAGGTGATGCTTGAATTACAACCATTCCCCCCTTTTTCATGAGGGACACATTCCAAGACCCCCCAGTGGATGCCTGAGAGCGTGGATAGTCCTGAGTCCTAGATGCACCACATTTCTTCCTGTGCATACAGACCGATGATAAAGTTTAATTTATAAATGAGGCATGGTAAGGGGTTAACAACAATAACTAATGATATAATTGCACAGTTATCACAATATACTGTAATAGGAGTTATGTGAATGGCTTCGGGGCCATTATTAAGTGAAGTAAGTGTCACCTGAACACAAGCCCTGGGACACCGTGACGGTGGATCTCAGACCCCAGTCGGCTACCAGGGGACTAGTGGGCGGGAAGCTTGCACAGTGTGGAGACGCTGGACATAAGGGTGGTTCATGTCCCAGCAGAGCAGAATGGGGTGGTGGGGATTTCCTTACGCCACCCAGAAAGACGCACAGCTTAAAACTGGAATGGTTTCTTTCTGAGTGTTTTCATGTCGTGTTTTTGGAATGTAGTTGGCCGTGGGTGACTGAAACCACACAGAGCAAAAGTGCAGATGACAGGGAGCCACGTCTCACAGGAAAGCCTCTTTGTAACGCAAGAGCCCACATCCTCAGCTCTGAGTGTTCCTGGAAGATAATCATTTGTCACTTGGCACTGCAGTGTTGGGTGATGGCTAGAAGTGGTAGGTACTCAATACACACGTGTCAGGTAAATAAATGAACTCATAAAAGACCCAGGCTAGTCCTGGGTCCAAGTCCTGACTCTCCCACCAGCTCCATGACCACGGACAGGTCACTTAACCTCTCTGAAACCTGACTCGGAAATAAGGATACATGCTTTGAGGGCTTATTACGTGGACTGAGTATAGTATTATCTATAAACTCTTAGCTCAATGCACAGCACATAGTAAAAGTCCTATTAAACAGCAGCTGTGATTAGTTACCATGTGCATTGCATGATATCATGTCTGATAATATTTTTTAGTACCCAGTATAATTTATACTTATGAAGCACTTTATTCTTAGGAATACATTTAATCCTCCCAGCAATGTTACAAAAATGGGCATTCATATTGCCATTTTAGAGGTGAGAAAAAGTTTCTGTTAACTCCCATAGACAGTGAGTGGTGGAGGAGGTGTGAAATCTGGACAGCCTGAGTACAGAACCCCTGGCTCCCCGCTCCTG
Source organism: Tonatia bakeri (assembly GCA_004024845.1). Lineage (NCBI taxonomy): Eukaryota > Metazoa > Chordata > Mammalia > Chiroptera > Phyllostomidae > Tonatia > Tonatia bakeri. Next base: position 32,664 of record PVIA01008656.1, read on the forward strand.
TGCTGAGCAGGAAGCAGTGGAACTGAAAGCATTCTTCTCCCCATGAGCTGTGGCTGGTCGCACGAATCCAATTCCCAGACTCCAGCAGAACAGTCTTTCCATCCCGAGTCACAGTCAGTGGGAGGTTCAGTAGCTCTCCCAGAGCTGCAGGTTGCCCTGGTAACCTGTCAACCAAGCCTGACTCGGTATAGAAATCCCACTTCAACTTTAATCAGGGAGCATGAGTCCCTTTGGGAAATGAATCACGTGGAGATACATTGTGTTTCCTCCTGGGCTTGGGGGTTGCCGCTGTGTGGTGGGGGTTGCCACTGTGTGGTTTGTTTTTTACTTTTTGGTAATTTCTATAAACTGAAGATATAAATTATATAAATTAGACCCTTGAAGAGGCCCCAAATCTAGGGTTGTGGGCTAAAAATAGACAACACTTTCCCCTCTGGAGTTCAGAGTGCACTCTTCCTTTGAGTGCTTTGCTGTAGGTATACTGTGTAGCCTACACGCTACCTTATCCTGAGGAAGACACTACGGGGGATGGGCTGGAGTTGACCTAGGAGGCCTGTCCACGGAATTAGATGCTACTATCACAAAACCTTGACAGACAGAGCAGACTACACATGCTACAATAAGCACTTGCCTACACGATTCCTCGGGAGAGCGTGGGAAAATTTACTGAGTCCCTCCCGAGCTGTGCTGACACTGCTACATCCCTGTCTCATCTGTATCACTCAGGATTCTGGTTGGCAAGCGTCACACACCCACCCTGGGCAGGTAAGGCAGAAAAGGAATTTAGTGACAAGTAATGATGAGTTTTCTGGAAGACCAGGGCACTGGGCAGCAACCCAGCCAGGATTGTCCCAAATCTACTGCAAGACTGATGGGGTCACCCCGCTGCCACCTCTGAGCCCAGACCTGCAGTTTTCATGGCTGACACCACCAATACCGGACCCTGGACATGGCCTGGAGAACCACGCTATCTCGTGTGGTAGCCACCAGATGCACGTGGCTATTTACAATCGAATTAATCACAATTAAATAAAACGTAAAATTCAGTGTCTTGGGGGAACTAGCCGCATTTCAAGTGCTCACAGCCGTGTGTTGCTAGAGACTCCCGTGTTGGGCCCTGGCGCTGCGTGATTTCTCCGAGTTAGCTACAGTGGTTTGAGCATTTCCAGCATCTCAGATTTCCGCTGGTCGGTGCTGCTCTGGAATGACCTGTCCTGCTGCGCTGGAAACTGAAGTTGCCAGATCTGCCTGCCTCCCACTTGCTCGTATCCATGGCTTCTGATTCAAAATCTGGGGTGGGCGTGTCCGAGCAGTGGAGCCTCCGTCACTGCCCAGGCCTAGTTGCAAGGGAGTCTGGGAAAGTAGGTCCGGTGTTTTCGGGTTCTATGGTGGAAGGAGGACTCTGATGTATCAGAAGGAGGATTTCCCAGTTAGAGGAGGATCAGATGCTAGGAAGCCAAATGGAAGGACAACTTTCCACTCCAGGACTCGATCCTTATCTCAGCCCTGTAGGCAGGGGTTTTCCTGTTTCGCAGAGGAGGAATCTGGGAGGTGAAGTCACTTGAGTGTCACACAGCTAAGAGATGACACAGTTGGATGTGAATCGGGCCTGCCGGACTCCCAAGCCACTGAGATTTGTCCTCTGTCTATGTGGTGTAACAAAATCCCCAGCGCCCTGGGCCTCGGAGGGCAGCCTGCAGATCCACACCTGCCTCTACCCATTCACTGTTTATTTGCCGTCTACTGAGGGTGCCCGCGGCGTTTTGAGTGGTGCAGAGATACAGGAATTGCACGTGCCTTCAAGGAACTTGAAGTCTGGTAGGAGGAACTAGACAGGCCCTCAAGCACCAGACTCAAGCCAGTGTGTAAGAAGCACTGTGTCTGGGGAAACAGACTCTGTCAAACTTTAAAGAAGTTGCCCCAAACCATGCTAGGCCTCTGCCTTCTACTTTAAATAATTATAAATGGGAATGATTTTCTAAAAAAAGTTCCCAACTTCTCATTTCCATCAACTCCAAAAGTACTCTTGGTTATTTAGAAATATGTTGCTTAATATTGGCAGCTTTTCAGATATCTCTTTGCTATTGATTTCTAATTCAGTTCCCTCGTGGTCAAAGAGTGGATTCTATAATTTCACTCCTTTTCAATTATTCATCCTGCTTTGTGCCCACATATTGTCTAGCTCCAGGGATGGTTCTTATGCACTTGAGAAGGACGTGGGTCTGCTGGTCTCAGGTGCAGTGCTCTGTAAATGAGGACTGCGTTGTGCTGGCTGGGGGCGCTGTTCAAGGCTTTCACTCCCTCGTTCATGTCTTCCTACTTGTGCTGTTGATTATTGAGACAGAGGACTGAAATCTCAAATTTTATATTTCTCCTTGGCTTCTGCTTTATATAAATTCAGACTTGTTCATTAGATTATACACACTTAGGGTTATTATGTCTTTTTAATGGGTTGGCCCTTTAATCATTTGTGGAAATTCCTGTCCTAAAGTCTACTTTGATAAAAATATCGACACTCCATTGTTTTTAATGGTTAGTATTGCAGGTGCTTTAATCTATTTCTTTACATTTAATCTACCTGTGCCTTTCTAGTCAAAGTGCTTTTATGGTGTACCTGGTCTTACCCTTTAATTCATTTCGACACTCTCGGATTGTGGGAGGTCGTGTAGACCATTCACATCTAACATAATTGTCATTGTCCACCATCTCACTGTTTTTTCACTTGCTGTTTCTGTTCTCCTTTGTTTTTACCTCTTTTTCTGTTTTTTTTTTTTTTAATTTATTTAATAGTTTTGGTGTTCCCTTTCTTACCTCCACTAATGACTTACTAGCTATTTTTTAGGAGACCACGTTAGTGGTCGCTCTAGGGTTTCCCAGTGTAACACGCAGCTTTAGTTGAGTACTGTCTGCCATCAAATACGATCACACTGCATACACAAATACTATTCTGTTTCATTCTGCCCTTCATGTTTCCCTGAATCTGAGAATGGAGTTGGCCTTCTGACTGATGGGACACAGAGAATTGTGTCAGTAACAAGCATTCTCTCTTCTTATCTGATGCTACAAAAACCGAACGCCAGAGGTCTCCCCCGCCCTCCCCATGTGTATCAGACCTCGTGGTATGGACTTAACCCTTCTTTGACCTTCTCCCATATCTCTAATTCATGTTCGCTTGCAGTATTGTGTGGCTCTCGTCACCCTCTCTGAACCCCTTTGGGGACAAGGCAGCATGTGCCCTGTCCGTGGTTTGTGCCTTGCATGGCTGACTCTCCTCATTGTCATTTAGGAGGTGGAAGCGCAGCTGGAGGAAGTGAAGAAGAAATCGGAAAGTGAAATAAAGCAGCTGGAAGAGGAGAAAGCGGCCCTCAGTGTGAAGCTCCAGAATTCTCTGCTTGAGGTGAGTCCCAAGTCAGTGTGGTGCTTGGGCGGCATGGCTCTGGGCCCCGGGGTTTCTGGTTCGCTGAGATGCCAGCACTCAGGAAATGGCCCCAACCTTATTACCCTCAGCATCCTGGGGCGAAACACAAGGACTTCAGCGTGACAGGAGAGCTGTCTCAGGAGGCATCCATGCAGCCACAAGTAGCAGAGAGCCGGGTTTATGGAGGCTCGTCAGAGGGGCACTTGTGTCTCACCTGAGAGAGCAGGCAGGAGGCTGCTGGTGTCGATTCTGTGGCTGAATGGTAACAGGCCTGGTCAATCTGGATTTTCCCAATCTCCCTTCCGCTGGGCTTCACTATCACTTCTCTGGTCATTAGCTACATTTGTCATGGCGGCCTCTTTCCTTTATCAAAAAAAAAATTAGAAATTATATATTATCACTGAATTCACATAAAGAAGAAAAGAGCCAGGTTGTACTTTTTTCTTCTGATTTTAAAAAAAATTAAAACTTTCCATGGCCTCTAAAAGTATCGTGGGCCCTGGGCATCATGCCTGCTACATCAAATGGAGAGGCCAGCTCAATTCCAAGTGCCTGTTGCCGCTCCAGTTGTCAGGTCCAAGTTTAAACCAGGAATCAGGGAGGAGCAGGCATGACCAGGCCTGCCCACTTCATCAGGCATCCAAAGGTGTGTGCGGAAGCCCAGCTGAGTCCTATTCACATGGCCAGCCTGGGAAAGCCAGGATCTAGCTGTCAGGCATCCAAAGGTGTGTGCGGAAGCCCAGCTGAGTCCTATTCACATGGCCAGCCTGGGAAAGCCAGGATCTAGCTGTCAGGACTCCACGGTGGAGACAGACAAGGAAGAAAGGGGTAGGGCTTGGGTACAGACCAGAAGAACAAGAGTTTGCCTCATGGGCCCGCCTGTCCAGGCCACCGAGAGACCAAGGTCGAAGTTTAAAAGAACTGTTGTCTGTGTGACTAGGGAGAAGGGGCTGGAAACAGGGTTCACTCCTGAGCTGGACAGATGAAAACGAAGATGTGAAGAGGTGTCCTTGCTCCCCTGCCGTCCCTTACACCTTCCAGAGAGCCCTGTGCCTCCCACACCATGGGAGCCCATGACATGGGTTCTGGGGCAGCTTTGAAAAGTACAGAGCCACGTGTGACACAGTAATGACGCTCAGGAATGCATGTGACAGAGTTCCACTCAGAGACAGGCATGAGAACGACACAACCAGACCTGAGCCCGTGGTTATTTCCAGAAGGTAGAAAGGCTGACGGACCAGGGGAAGCACAGGGGCCTCCACTGCATTTGTGCTGTGGTTTCTGCAGCTGAGGGATGAGCACACACTTTCTGTTTTCCTCCAACCTTTTGTCTATCTCACAAATTGCCATTTAAAAAGAAAAAAGGTGAGCAGGCCACGCCTTACTCTCGATATAGCAGGGACTGCGGAGGCGAGGTCTTGATGGAAAGACCCTGCTATAGAGGTTTCTGTTCCACTGCAGCCCAAAGTAAGCCGCTCAGCAAAAAAGTAGTGTACAATGGTGTGAAAGCCAATGAAAATGCCCCCACAGCTCTAGTGCAGACACACGCATGTAAATAATTTTAAGGGCAGTGTGGACTCCTGCAAGCCAGCCAGGCTCATCATCTTCCTCTGAAGAGACGAGGCAACCAGCTCACCAGATATGGCCTTTCTGGAAGTATGTTTGGAATTGGCCTACTGGGGCACTGTCCGCAGAACTGACGGGCCCAGGAGAAGGGATTACCAGGTTAGTGACCACACCCAGGAGACGTGACTCGGTTTTGTCGCTGAGCACTTCCATTCTTCTGTTCCAGGTTTTAAGGCTGGAAGAGTTTATCCAACAGAACAAGGTGTGTCCCCAAAGAGACGAGGAGCCACCCCAGGCACTGAACTACCCGCACCACCACATTTTAGAGACCCAGGTCAGCCCTCGCTCTTTCCATTTTAATTAAGGATATTTCTCTGTTTCAACACTTCAGTGTCCCCAGTGACACTCGCTGGCATTAATAGGCTTTTTATTTTCCACCTCAGAGCTGCCAATAGGCCTGGGGAAAAAATCACTACAAAATCCTTCTGCAAAAGCCACGAACAGAGTCCTAAGTAGTGATCCACATGGTTTGAAAAAGAACAAGGCTTGTCAGATGCATCTTCCCTCCCTCACTGAAAGCAGCCTGCCTGGCAGATGAAGGGGCCCTGGGCTCCATGGGGGCCTTTGGTTCTGTTCAGTACAAAGCGTAACATGACCATAGCACCCCCTGCCACCTCCCTCCATGTCCCTGCTCTCAGTTACTCCCACCCTGGCCCGCTGCACACTGCCCTTCCAGGGACGCTGCTCTGGGGCGGAGACCCGGGCCTGTGTGCCTCTCTGTTCGGCTCTGGTGGGCTGTAGGATCTTCCCAGGTTTGTCGTGATGAACTACCGCACATTTGGGGACTTACACCGCAGACCTGTAGTGTCTCACAGATTTAGAGGCTAGAAGTCCAAAGTCAAGGTGTCGGCAGGGCTGGTTTCTTTGGGAGGAGACGCTGCAGGAAGTCCTGCTTCCGGCCTCTGCCCAGCTCGTGCCTCAGGGAGCTCAGCTTCTAGAGAGAGGTGCGGACCCTCGGCTGCACTGGGCTGTGGCGGGGACCTCGGTGGACATCAGTTTCGTGGATTCAACTCAACATCCACGTTGTTCCTTCCGGCCACGGTCACTCGTGGAATCCTAGGGTGTGCCGGCCTCTGAGCGAGATGTTACAGGGAGGAAATACGCATAAACAAATAGCTTTCCAGTGATGTGCGCACGCGGTAGTAGAAGCAGTCATCTGGTGCTGCGAATTCTATCGGGCCACCAGCATGTGCTTTGCAGGTCTAGTTCATTCAAATCAAACTTCCTTTTCAAACAGGCCATCTCCATGCATGGTGCAGAATTCGAGCGGTATAGCTGGTGTACAGTGCCTGTCACCCTGGTTTCCTACTGTTTGTCTTGTTCCGTTCTTGTTTGTTCTTTGTTTTTATTTCTCCTTGCAGAGCCATACCTTGTATAAGCAGGCACTTGTTCCACAAATGATAATATACTCTCCTGCATTCTGCTTGTTCTAACTTAAATTTTTATAGCTTAGAGATGTAACACATCAGTACGCTTCCCTGTCAACTTTATTGTTATTTTTTAAAGAACTGCCCAGTATTCTTCAAACAGAAAAACTGTAATATATTTAGCCTTTCCTGTTCATGGACATTGAGGTTTCCCTATTACAGATAATACTTCAGTGATAATAGATAATACAGAACGCTAGAGGGTTATGGTGTAGTACAGTGGCTAAGCGAGCTCATTCTGAACTAGACGCCTGCGTTCCTACTGGCCGGAGACTCGTGGACAAAGGGTTTGAGGTCTCCTTGCTGGAGCTGCCTCATCTGTAGGATGGGGATGATGATACCACCCGCCTCCATGGGTTTTCCGAGGACTAAATGAATTAATATGTGTGCAGTCTTGGGAACAGCACCTGATACTTGCAAATGCTCAATAGGCGCTAATTCTTCCCATTACAGAACTTACTGGGCCCAGCGCACATGCATCTTTTTATTTTTCAGTTACAGCTGACACTCCACATCATCTTCTGTTACCTCCAGGTGCGGTAGGTGCATTTAACTTTGATAGACATGCCACACTGCCTCCCATGGTGCCGTTGCCCCACGGCCTGGCCAGCACTGAGTCACAAAACTTCCTGAGCTTAGCCAACTGAAGAATGTTTGTAATTCAGTTCAATATTGGTGGCAAGCCAGCTATTTTAGATGCCAGCCCCAGTGAATGGAAGCCTTGCGTATGCCCTGGAGATACACAGTCTTGCAGGAGCTCCCAGGGTCACCTGGGTATGGTGTGAGCAGCCCACTGCCACAGCACAGCATGGGTGGGACATTGCAAGGGGCGGGTCAGTCTGAAAGGAGGAGGCGTAGTGGGGCCTGCACTGTCCTTGGCTGACCTGGGGCTGGACACATGGATCTCAAAACAGGGTGTAAAAGGCCAGCTTCTCCAATGACATTCTCCCTGGATTGGGAGCTATAAATTTAAGCTTGTTCAAGACTCAGGAGTTTTAGTTTATACCCTTAGCTGTTCTGCCAAAGCATTTCAGTGAGTCAAAGAAATATAAATAAAAATGCCAACTGTGAGCCAAATTTTCGCTCCACTCGCCAAGGGAAGGCTGCCAAAGCTGGGTGTGTCTCTGTCCCCACCCAAGTTAGCAGGGACTTTCCTGAACCTTCTGTCCTGGTCTCTTCTGTCGGGTCTCCGTGAGTCCCTTAGCATCAAAGCTTTATTCGCCAGTTTCCAGAAAGCCAGTGCAGTTTTGGTAATTATGAAGGGAAACGTTTTTCTGGAAAACTCTTCCTTCTGGTGCCAGGGTTACACTGAACTGAGGGCAAAGAATATTGAAATTTTCATGTTTTCTTGCTTGCATCTGCTCCCCCCTAAAAGAGAGTTGTTTGTGCTAATTATTCTCCAAGTCATTTCACCTCAACAAAGAGGTGAGGGCTGTTACTCCACAAAGCACAGGGCTGAGTGCTGGGGTGAGTGGGGCCCAGGTCAGGTCCTTGGAGAACTCCATTTCAAATGGGAGAAACCACTATGTACTTAACAAGCTGTATGAGAAACGCTGTAATAATGACAAGAAGAAGCTTGTGCAGCTAGTAGGGAGAGGGAGGTTTCTGCCCAGAGCAGTGACATCTGCTGCCACCTGCCTGGATACTGAGGTTGCACGTGACTTTACCAGGAAGGGACATGGCAGAGGGGAGAAGCACAGTGAAAGGTCCCAAGGCAAAATCCCTGAGGCCAGTGGGAAGGGAGACAGGTGTGTGCGGAAGCTCCCCGAGACCTGAGAAGTGTCCCCTGCTCTCAGGAGACCTGGTATGGTTTGCCGTGCAGCCGTCACCCTGTACCAAACCTGGAGGATCATGTGAATCCTAGGGTGTCAACGCCTGCGGGAGAGCAAACAAATGATCACTGAGCCGTTAAACACCTGATGCCCTGAGCATCCTCAGGGCACACGGGCCCGCTGTGCTCCATGTGGTGGGAGCTGAGGGGTCTGGTTCCATTCAACATGGGACAAGGTGGGCTGCCCTGGAGACCCATTCCTTGGAGAGGGTCCAGGCTGAGACAGGCTGAGGTCTGCTGGAGCCCAGGAAGACAGCACAGGAGGGCAACCACTCCTACGGTTAGGACACGGATTCCACCCCAGCCATATCCCACCCCTGCATGGGGACCTCAGGCAAGCCCAAGGCCCTCCCGGAGCGTGGTTTCCCATGACTCCCAGTGGCGATGCAGATAAAGCCCTGACCATGAGCCAGGCACAGCGTGCTTTACACAGTCAGTCCTACAACACCCCTGTCCGGCAAGCGTTGTTATTATTCTCGTTTCACATACAGGGAAACTGAGGCCCAAAGAGCAGTGCCAGGGACCACGTCATCAGCCACGTCACTCTAGTGCGTCTCGTTAGTAAAGTGGCAGTGATAATCCCACCCCCACGCCCCAGAGACTGGTGGCGATCGACGGAAGAAAGCACACGAAGGCACTTTTCAAAACTATTAAATTAAACATTCTATAAATGTAGGATGACTTTATAGTATCTATTACAGTCCCCTGGAATCTTTTCAGCAAAACCCCATTGCATTAGCTGTCCTGTTTTCAGATGTGCCTAATGCGCCTTTGAAAGATTGAGAATGACTTTGAAAATTCCCTTCCAGGAGATGTCCTGGGTGTGGGTGTTCCTCTGCAATGGAAACAACCCAGAAGAGGTTAACTGCCTGGAAGATGAAAGGTGGAGACTTAATGTGAACACAGGCTGAAAATAGTCAGCCATGTGCTTGGGAGGAGTAGGGAGGAGGCTTTTGTGGTGGGTGGGTGGAGAGAAGAACTATTTATTTTTCTGAGCACAATTTATACTCAGGTCACTTTAGCACTAGAGAGAGCACGCGAGCGGAACCTGAGACAATGCCCAATGGGGAACCCAAGAGTGTGAGTTAGGGGCGGACAACTCAGGATACACCCACGCGGGTCAGCGGTGGCGCTGGGAGGAACTCACTGGGGTGGATCCAAGTGGATAAGCAGAGAAGAGTGAAATAAGTATCAGTGGGCTTCAAAGCCTCCTGTCAGCCCACTCTTGATCTCCATGGCCAAGTGCATTTGTGAAATATTTCAATGGCACCCCAACTCCTTCTGAATGATGTACTTTGATCCAAAATGCAGGTACACAAAGTGCAGGAGAGAGAGGAGGGACTGTTTTTGTCATTTACAAGGCTTGTTGGCCTCCCTACTGAACCATAAATTTGTTGAAATTAAGAACTATGCTTTATCAGTCTTTATCCTTCCTGCACCTCACACACCTGCATGTGGCTGAAGTTTAGCGCTTTCTGGTACCTAAACTGACGCTGGGCATGACAAGTGAGCAAGTGGACTGTGAGTACCGTTTTGAGTCCTGGTAGTTAAAAGGTTAGATTAAGAACTTCTTCAAAACTTTGCCTTGGCTGGAGGATGATTTAGAAGAACACAGGGGTGTTTAGTTACTTGTGGGAGACAGTGGGTGGTAAAATTCACCTTCTTTGGGAAGGACACCCCCGTCTCTGGCGTCCTGGGGCCTGGAAACACGTGACCAGACACAGGATCATGGAGCTCACCTCCCTGTTGATGTGGGAAATGGCCTTCATCTCTCAGGCTGATTCTGAGTGTCTGTTGTGTAGAGCGTTTGTGACAACGCAGTTTGAAATCACAGCCAGTTAGGTCCTGATGCTGGCAGCTGGCGATCGTGCTCACATGGCACAGCCAAGTGCCCGAGCGGTGACGTGGAATGACAAGGATGGGAGTCTGACGATCCAGGGGTCCAGTCCTCGTGCCACCGTCCCGTGGCCGTGAGACCTGAGACGAGCCATTGCACTTTTCCCACCCTTGATCCCCAGCAGCAGAACAAGAGCAGCGGGGTCTTTCCCGCCCCTCAGAGAGTCGCAGGCCTCCAGAGTCACTGTAGGGAAGTAGACAAGTGCGGGGGTCAGGGTAGTCGTCCAGGTGCACCGTCAGCTCTTTCAGCGTTTTTCATCCGCTCCCGTTTCTGGACTCCTGCCCAGATGGCCTGTAAAGATGGTCGATGAGGCGGCTCAGCAGTTCCATCCTGCACACTCCCTTTCACGGTCCGCACAGTGGCCTGGAGTCCATCTGAAAGCTTTTTCATTTCATAATAATGGACAGGACATCTCTGTCCATTACTCATGTCGCTTCAAGCTCCTTCTCCCATTTTCCCTGGCCAGGCTTGCCAACGGTTTGGTGCGTTTTCAAAAAGCCAGCTTCCCGATGTGTTGGTCAGATCTGTTTTCTCGATGTCCTTAATTCTATCTTCGTGTCTCTTTCCTTCTACTTTAGGCTTGTTCTGTTACTCTTTTTCTACCTTAAATGTGTTTTACGTACACATTGAAGGCTACAAATCTCCCACTGAGTGTACCTCTTTAGCTGCACTTCAGAGTTTTGAATTTTGCCTTTGTTAAAACCTACTCTCTGTAGCTTTCTAATTGCATTGCATTGTCGCCAGATAACACGGTCTGCAGAATGTCAGCACTTTGAACTACATTGAGATTGCTTCGTAGCCTGCTGTGGGATCAGGTTTGGGGTTTTTTTAATGCTCCCTACGTAATAGAAAAAAGGCGTGTTCTCAGTTGGTAGTTAAAGTACACACATTTGGATTCTAGTTCTGTGATATGCTCGCTGTGTGACCTTGGGCAGGTTACGGATCCTCTCCCGCCTGTGTTCGTCACCTTTGAAATGGGACAACAGTGCCCCCCATAAGTGGAGGACCTGGCACACTCTAAGCACCATTTAAATGTTAGCAGTGATTAGTAGGCTTTGTTTTAGCTACTTAGTTTTAGCTTTTCGTCATGTCCGAATCTTCCACCTGCCAGTGTACTGCGTCTGCCTGATGTGTCGGTTTCTGGGAGGAGTGTACTAGAATCTCCCCTTAGAGTTATGAGTTTGCCCATTTTTCCCTACAGTTCTGAACATTTTGCTGCATGTTTTCAGGCTGTATTGTTAGATGCCTACAGGTTCATGATCAGAGTGCTTTTGCTAAACTTTATTCATTTTTATTTTGAGAGGAGGGAAGAGAGGGAGAAAGAGAGGAAGAGAAACATCAGAGCAAAAGAGAAACATCAATCGGTTGCCTTCTGTATTTGCCACAACCAGGGACCGAATCTGCAGCCTAGACGTGTGCCCCAACCAGGAATCAAACCGGCGACCTTTTGGTTTGCTGGACAATGTCCAACCAGCCGAGCCACCCAGCCAGGGCTATTAGAGTGTTTTAATGAATGATTTCTTTTATCAGGATAGCTATCCATGGCAAAAGAAATTAGCCAGTTCACAAGTTTTGTGATTACTGGTCCAATTTTATTTTGACCAACATATTTTATGCTTTCCATTTACCAAAACTTTCTTAAAACTTTCAGCCTTCCTTTGGAAACCTGAACCTAATTAACTTCAATCATCATTAGCTCACTTACATTGTAGCGTTATGCTGTTCTGATTTTTGGCGGTGGTGGTTCCACAAAATGGTGCAATTTTTTCTGCATTATACCAAACATGTATTTATAACTGTGTCTCCCAAAGCTGTTTTGCTTAGACTACGATATTTGCTTCTGGGTTTTATAGGAATCGGAGATCTCTGACATACTTTTAATGCCCAAAATGCCTTTTAGCCTCAGCTCCACATGAGGGTTGTAAGCTGGTCAGGAGCGCCATCTCTGAGAGCGTGCAGCCCTGAACCAGACTCAGTGGCCCTGCCACTGGGGGCGGGGGAGCCGCTGAACAAAGAAATCTGTTCCTGGTCTGTCCTGCTCCACTTTTTCCTGGATAGTAGTTTCCCTGACAAGCAGCAAAATCAAATTAAGGAAGTCTTTCTCACCTCCATATCTCTGTGCAAAGGGGAGAATGAAATGAACAAATTCAATTCATAGAAAATTCCAGAGCCTCGGTGTTAACTCACAGTTTTCATATTCTCTTCCCACCACACCCCACTTCTCTCAGCAGGTGCCATGTTTTTTGATGTTTGTAATGGGATGTCACAGACTGCCACCGGTAGAATGGGTGCAATCACAATGAGCAGTGGCTGTTGCAGGCACCCTTCTCTGATCCCCACAACAGCCGCGAAGCAGGCCCTGCAAGGCCCACGCTCTGTGGGTCATGCAAGAAGTGCATCATGAGGGGGATGGGCATCCAGGACCCAGGGTCCATTCGCCTGATGGCACATCCCGTTTCCACTACTCGCGGATGGGGGGACCCTGGACATATTCCTTACACTCTCTGTGTCTTAGTTTCGTCAGCCTGAGAAATGCTCAGTCGCCTGGAAAACAGGACATGAGGACCTGATATGGCTCCCAAGCCAAGCCACTGAGCTAGGTGCTGATGCGTCATGGGCCTTGTCTTCCAGGCCTGTGAGCCGCGCTCCAGCACTGGATTGCTGGGGCTCTCTCTCCTCTGCTCTCTGCGTTGATAAGCCACAGCTTGGATTGGGGAACTGCACGTAGTCTCATCTTGCGACTGTTTTTGCTTTAGGACGCACGCTTGGTGCTGAATGAGCCTTCTCAGACCCTGCCCAAGGGAGAAGAGTATGAAGATAAGTTCGCAGCTAAAGAAGGAGCCAGCAGCGACGAAGAGGACAGGTACAGGGGCACATGCACACGTCTGAGGGCTCCCACGAATGAGGACTCGGATTGGGAAGGGTTTGTTCGTTCATTCATTCTGTCCTCAAGGAATTATCACTGCCCTTTGCATCATGGTTAAGGAAGGAACAGACATATCTCATATGTCTTCAGCACAGCTATGGACTTTCTCTCAACGGTCACGTGTAGTTGTCACACCAACCCTCAAAGGCCATTTTATAGATTAAGAACCTGAAACTTAAAAATGTCAGTAAACCTGACCAAAACTCAAACATGGACTTCCAAGCATTCTTTAACTAGGGGAGACAAAGGAGCTTTGTCCCCAAGAAGATATCCCCTATCTGTATCACCTGTATTAGTCACCTTCTGCTGCTGTAACAAGCATTCTCAAAGTACCAGTGATTTTTAGCTCATAAGCCAGCCACCTCGATTCATGGCTTTGCCAGGCTCTGCTGGGCTTATGTGGCTGAGGGTCAGGTGTAACTGCCTGCCTCGGGCCATGGGTAGAGTTCATCTGCTCTGCAGGCCTTCTCACTCTGGGTTGCAGGCTAAAGGGTTAGTCCCTGACCAGGGCATGTTGTTGTCGTGGCAACGGGAAGAAGCTCAAAGGGCTGGTAGAAATATGCAATGCCTCTTGAAGCCTACACTCAGAATGTACTCTCTTGTTTCTGTCCACGTTCCACTGGCCAAAGCAAGTCGCATGGCCAAAACCAGTATCACTGGGCAGAGAATATGCGCTTTTCGTGTCTCAGTCAGCTCAAGCTGCTGTAACAAAACACCACAGACTGGGCGGCCTAAACTGACTTCTCCCAGTTCCAGAGGCCGGAAAGCCTAAGATCCAGCTGTGGGCCTACTCACTTCCTGGTGCAAGTTCTCTTCCTGGCTTGCAGATGGCTGTCCTCTCTGTGTCCTCACATGGCAGAGGGAGAGAGAGAGAGTGAAAGAGAGATGTGTCTCTCTCATGTCTCTTTGTATGAGAACACTAATCCCATCATGAGGGCTCCATTTCATGACCTAATCACTTTTTAAAGTCTCCGTCTCATTGGACAATAGGTTAAAACATATAAATGTTGAAGGACCACAAACATTCAGACCCTAGCCCTGGGGAGCAGAATCTATGCTCATAAACCCATCAATAACCATGTCAGGCAACCTCTACTCAAATGAACACTCCAGCTAATGATCCTCCCATCGCATCCTCCAGATTCTGCATCAGAGTCTAGGCATTAAGAACACCAGGTAAAGAGGGCAGCCTCTGGAGTCAGGCCCCCCAGGGAAGTCCTAGAACCACTGCTTTACTGGTGGCAGCCACAAATATTGTCCTGATTAGAACTCATGATTCCAGAGGGAAAGATCTTTCTTTCCCTTTCTTTTTCCCAAAAATACTAGCAGCAATTTCAAAGAGATCTTTAAGGAGCCCAGCTTGGGTCACATGTCCGTTCCTGAGCCAATCATTCCAGTTTAGCTGATAGAGTGCTCTGATTGGCAGGCAGGTATCACATGTCCTTCCCTGGGGCAAGCTGGGAATGGGGCAGAGTTAGCTGTACCCAAACCCGGTGGACTAAATAGGATCACTGTGGAAAGACTTTCCCAGGGAGAGCAAGCTGGGCAGAGCAGCAGAATGTGGAGATTGCAATAGCCTTGCTTTTTCTCCCATGGTGGCTGTATTGGTGAGGGGGTGTCCTCAACTATAGAAGCAATTGAGGAGATGGGGCTCTGGAGGTTTCTCACACAGGGTTTTGGTTGGAGTCGAAGAGCTAAGTGCTGAGGGGGAAGGAAGAGAAAGTCATCTGAGTTCTAAAGTCAGGGACTGTGGGATGAAACCAATGCAGCAGTTTCAAAACTGGGCTTCTTGTCATGTTGGCTAAAAGGGAGGCAGCTTTTTCATTGGCTGTTGACTTAAGGTCGGGGAGAGCAGGTCAGGATTGGCTGTTTTTTTTGTTTTTGTTTATTTTAATCCTCACCCAAGGGTGTGCTTATTAATTTTAGAGAGAGGGGAAGGGAGAGAGAGAGGGAGAGAAACATCAATGGGTTGCCTCTCGTATGCACCCCAACAGGGGACGAATCCTGCAACCTAGGCATGTGCCCTGACCAGGAAGTGAACCTGTGACTTTTCAGATTATAGGAGGATGCTCCAACCAAGCGAGCCACACTGGCTGGGGCAAAATTAATTTGAATAGGGAAGGGGGAGGAGGAAATCAGGAGGGTCAGCTGTGACTGGCTTTGTGACGGTGGGTGGCAGGATGGGATGGGTTCCTTAGGATTTGAGGGAACTGGGGGCAATGGAAGGGGGTCATTGCAAATATCCTTCAAAACCAGGAGTAAAATAACAATATTTGCAAGTACACAAAAGCCAAGGTAACTTTTTACCAGCCAACCTGCAACGCGATAAGTGGTGAAAGGAAATCACACCAGATTTAAACTTATATCTACAGGCAAAAATTAAGAGTATCAGACATGGTACCTGTGTAAGAAAATATAAAAGACTACTGTTTCTCCTCTTAATTTCTTTGAAGGACACTGAGCTGCTTAAGAATGATAATAGTAACACTGACCCTGTGTTCTGGGGCTCACAATGCATGCACAATGGTTGGACAGTACGTGACCGCACTGGCCCAGAGCCAGCAGTAGGACTGAAGGAATTATACTTTGTAAGGGATTTACATTTTACATGAAGAGGTAGCATATTAACACTACATAGATCGTGATAAGTTGAGGATACAAACTGCGGAAAAGGAAGAACAGAATAACAATAAGAAAAAGGACTGGGCAAATGGAAAATAAATGGTGAGATTTAAGCCCAACCATCTCAATAATTAGAATGTAAATGAAACAAACACGCCATCTCAAAGAGACTGTCAGAGAGGAGAAAACAGCAAGAAATTACTATCCACTACCTACAAAGAGACATTGAAATATAAAGACATTGTTACGAGCTGCATTGTGCTCCCCCCCACCAAATTCATATGTTGAGGCCCTAACCCATAGCACCTCCGAATTCAACTGTATTTAGAGATGGGGCCTTTAAAGAGGGGACTGAGTTAAAAATGGGGTCACTGGGATGACCCTACTCCAATAGGACAGGTGTCCTTATGTGAAGAAGAGAGTGGCACACAGGTCACACGAAGGGCCACCATGTGAGGACACGATGGGAAGGTGGCTCTCTGCAAGCCTCAGAAGAAACCAAACCCACAGACACCCTGATCCTGGACTTCTAGCCTCCAGAACTGTGAAAAAACAAACTTGTACTTTTTCCACCCCCCAGCCTGAGGTGTCTTGCTGTGGCAGCCCCAATACTGACACACACAGGCTTGACGGCGAGAGGGTGGAGAGAGTTGTGCCAGGCTAACATCAAATGTGCGGAAACTAATGCGGCTAGACTATCAACATAGACTTCAGAGCAAAGAGTAGTAGCAGGATTTTAAAGGGGATATTTCATAATGGTAAAGGGACAACTCGTCGGAAAGATGTAACTATCCTATAGAGGAGGAAACTTGGGCCCAGATAGCTTAAAGATCTTGCCCAAGGTCACGTATGCAGTAAAGCCTGAATTTGAACTTGAGCAGTCTGGCTCTAGCATGCAAGCTTTTAACCACGTTGCTGGGCTGCTCCTGGCATCCTTCCCTTCCTTTCAGAGGTCCCTTAACCCCCAGCCTGTGCCCATGTTGCTGAGCCTTCTCACCTCTTTCAAGCCAGGCCCACCCTCTTCCCATGGCCTTTCTTCATTATCCAGGGCCCTGTCCTCCTAAGCTCTGGCCTCTGACCTGTGTCCTTGCCAGAGGAAGCAAAACACCATTTACATTTCAGCAACCTCTGCCCTGAGACATCCACCCTGTGGCATCCTTTTCCATTATTAAATGGGATAAATACTTAACATTACAAACTCAGCCAGCTACATTTGAATTTCCCAGCTGGTTCACGAGTTCAGAATTGGGGATTGGAAGGTCTCTCCAAAGACATTTGTGGGCATCTGTTCTAGAATGCAGAAATTACTGCAGCTTCAAATCAGCATCTTCCTGTTCCTGCTACATTGTAAAGGCCTATTTATTATCCCCCTATGTTACAGCACAAAAGGGGGGCCTAGGGCAGCCGAGGCAATATACTATTACCCAAAAGGAACCCCCCAGGTTTGTTATGTCCGCCACAAGAGGAAAGACATTTCTCAATGCCCGAGATTCGTGAAAAGGAAAGGAATTTATTATTCATTCGAAATAACACAAACTAAAGTTCCCCACAAATGCACACAGTCCTCCCAGCACCCTCCACGTGGCAAAAGGGAGCACTTCGAAAGCCTCGTGGTCCTGACTCTCACCCAAGCCTCATGGTCCCAACCAAGACACCAAAGCCGCGTGGTCCTAAACAGATGCGTGGTCCCAAAAAGAGAGACGCCCAATGGCTGCTGTGCCTCCGTTTAAATCCCAGCGCTAATCTTCCTCTGCAGCCCCATTTCCGGCTCCTCTCACAACTGGCCAGGCTGCCAGCGTTCTGGGCAGGTGTGCCCTGTGGTGTGGAGCCAATTATCTCCAAGCTCTTCTGGACCCTATTACAAATCCCCATTTGGGGCTCCCCTCTTGGCTGTACCCTGTTACACCTACATTTACTTGGGGGTAGCCAGTAAAAGTTAAGAGCACGCTTTGAAAGGGTAAAGTACTGGATTCAAGGGAAGCCTTATTGTTGGGTTTTCTCCTAAGCAGGAAGAGCCGTGAAATTAGACCACAGAGACCTCTTCCGCCGGAGGGGGGCCCCAAGGACCCCGCACAAGTGACTAAGCTCGGTCACCCTGTTGGGTGATCATCATTTATTAAGTGCCCACTAAAACAGCTACCAGGAGGATCCAGCTGTATCCTGACTGTATCCCACGGGCAATGACACTTCAAGTCTGTACATCAGGCTATTTTTAATCCAAAGAAGATATTTTTCACCCAACCACCTGCTGTGGGAGCTGCCCCAGCCCAAGTGGTCGAGATATCACCGGGGCAGGGGGACCATACCATCTCTAGCCTAGGACCTTTCGTGACTCTGGCTTCCATATCATCGAAGGGTCACGGTGCCGCTGGAAGAAGGAGGGGGCCCACAGTCTCCCCTGGATTCCCTGCTGAAGGAGAAGGCCCCCGAAATCCAGCGCCTGCGGGAGGAGTGGCAGGGCCAGAAGGCCAGACTGCAAGCCCAGGTAGGACGGCTGTGATGGGGATGTGTCCTCGTGCTCAGTGAGACCTGCCTCCTTTCCGACAGCCTTGGACATGCGTGTGGGGCCCGACTCACGTCTGTGCTGTGGCGGGCATTCTAGATCCAGGGCCAGGTGGGGTTCTTAGCTTTATTTACTCATTCCTTCCACACCTGTGTGGTTCGTGAGCACCCACTGTGAGCCAGGAACACTTCCAGGTGCTTGGGGTTTATCTGTGAGCAAACCAGGAAAAAGTCCTACATTAAAGTGCTTGTATTTTAGCAGGGGAGGTGGGTGCAAACCGTAAATAATAGACATAAGAAATGAGTAAAGCCCATAATACATGAGCAGATAAGAAGGGCTCAGGAGAAAGGACAAACAGCGGCATGGAACAGCAGGGCCTGGGGGACTGGCTGGTGATGAGGGAGGGGGTATAATACCAAATGGACTTGCCCAGGAGGCTTCAGTAAGAAGCAGAGCTGAGCGAGCCGCTGAAGGAGGGGGAGGGAGGCCACATGGGCCTCTAGGGGGCACTCTGCTGCCCTCTTGATCTCCCTGGGACGGTCTGTGTCCCAGTCCTGCTCTGCTCTTGCCCAGCATCCGTGGCCCCAGGAGGCCTGACAGTCCCCAGATTCTTCCAGCTTGAGGTTCCCGCCCCTCAGAGCTCCCACAGACAGAGGAGACCCAGCTGGGTTGGGCAGACATTCAGAAAACCTCTTTTAAGGCGATCGGGAAGTGGGAAGGGACTCAGCTGAGGGCAGGCTGCCCGGGGGGGCAGGTGTCTCAGATGCAGCAGGCCCTGGAGCAGTGCGCCAGCAACTACAGGCAGGACCTGCAGGAGCTCCGGCGCCTCTCGGACCAGGAGAGGGAGAAGCTGCAGCGCGAGCTCCAGGAGGCCGTCCAGCAGAACCAGGCCGGGAGGGCCCAGCTGGAGGCGTCCCACCAGCGAGCCCTCCGCCTGCTGGAGAAAGCCAAAAATCAGGAACTCAAGGTAAGGCAGCTGATGGTGAAGTCCGCCAGTGACTGAGCCCCGGCCACGCAGCTTATGGGGTGCCTCTCATACGTCATCCCAACCCCTACAATCACCTTCCAAGGTCATTGTCATCATATTCCCTTTTCCAGCTGAGGAAAGAGGCTCAGGTGCAGCCGTTTCTCTGGGTCACACCACTAGGAAGTGGCAAAGCAAGGATTCAGGCTTAAGTCTGTTGGGTTTCTTGTGCTGTTTTCCTGACCTGCATGCGATCTGGGTAACATAAGAGCAGTTTTCTTTCCTAACTTGGGCCACGCTGGGCACAATGCATGCTGGGGGTTCAGGCTCAGCCCAGCAGCTAAAAAGGAGGAGAGCCGCCCAGAGTTGAGAAAGGCCAGCTCAGCAGAAAAGACCTTCCAAAAGGCTTGGAGAGCTGTGGTGAGGGTCAGGCCCTCCTCAGGGAGGTTCGAACACAGTTCATCTATTGCCTTCTACTTTCTCAGAAAGCGAGGCAAGGTGCTGCTGCATTCATTCAGCTGCCCCAAGCTCAAGGATGTCTCTGTCCTCCCCTAAGGGGGCCTCGTGCATTTGGTGAAATCCTTTTCTCACTGTTCCCAGAGGTCGCACGTGAGAGTGGAAAGGCTTGTGCCCCGGACAGTGCAGCCCCAGGCTCACCGTGCGGCCTCCGCAGTGACTGTCTTCAGTCAGCAAGTCACTGCTCCTTTCTGAGCCCAGCTCCTCCTCTGTTTAAGGGAAAAAAAGGGGGTGGTGGGAGGGGATGATGATTTCTGCATCTTTTCTGTGTGACCTTGGAAAAGTAAATTGATCTTTCCCAACCTCAGTTTGCTCATTTCAAAAGTGGGGCTATATATGAACTGGAACTCACTTCTGGGGAAAAAGAAAGAAAGGAAAAGAAAGAAGCCCTGGCTAGTGTGGCTCAGTGAATTGAGCACTGGTCTGAAAACCAAAGGGTCACTGGTTTGATTCCCAATCAAGGCACATGCCTGGGTTGCAGGCCAGGTCTCCAGGAGGGGGCGTGTGAGAGACAACCACATATTGATGTTTCTCTCTCCCTCCCTCCCTTCCTTTCTCTCAAAAAATAAATAAATAAACAGAAAGAAAGAAACTCTATTAGTTCCCTATTGCTGCTGTAACAAATGACCACAATGTTGGTGGTTTAACACAACACAGTTAAACTACAGCCCTGAGGGTCAGAAGCCCTAACATCAAGGTACCAGCAGGGCTGTTTTCCTGAATGTGTTAAACTCAAAGACATGTAGTCAGTGTCTGTCTGTTTCTCCCTCTTTCTTGTTCTCTCTCTTCCTACCTCCTAACACCAAATCCCCAGTGATGGTCCAGCTTAGAAGACGGGTCGGTCCACTCTGGTCCAGTCAGCTGTGGACCAGGGTCATGTTCATGTGGTACAAAACAGCCCTGTGCCCATGCCATCACTGCCATCCCAGAGAGGTTGGGGAGGAGGCTGACAAGCCCTCCACCAGGGAGTGGCAAGTGCTCAGCTGAGCCCCAGCACGGAAGAGGAGCTTAGCAGAGGGGACAGGTCTCCCCTCTGTGCCCACTTTTATGCCTCCTTCCTTCCACTTTTTCCCACAGGCCACAGAAGAGCTCTTGAAAAAGGAATCTAGCCACAACCTCCAGATGCAGCACCAGGCACACCAGCTAGAGCTCCGGGCCTTGGAGGAGAAGGTCCGGCAAGAGCTCCAGGGGGAGCAGGAGAGGACACAGGCTCAGCAGGCTCTGTTGCTAGGTATGCAAGCAGCCACAGCCGGCAGGGTCCTCGGGGTGGCCAGGGCCAGCGGTGTGGGGCCCGGGGATCTGGAGGCACACAGGCCAGGGCGACTCTCCTGGTTCTGCCACCAACTAGCTGTGACACCCGGGGTGGGTCATCTCAGCCTCGTTTCCCTTTTTTATAAAATGGACTTGCAATTGCCCCT
The DNA here is from genome assembly GCA_004024845.1 of Tonatia bakeri. Lineage (NCBI taxonomy): Eukaryota > Metazoa > Chordata > Mammalia > Chiroptera > Phyllostomidae > Tonatia > Tonatia bakeri. Next base: position 53,812 of record PVIA01008656.1, read on the forward strand.
GCCTCATAGGGGAGTACTGTAGATTTGATGAGATATTAAATACAGAACACCTAGCTTATTACATGGGCCCAGTGAATATAGGTAATTTTATCATTATCATTATCACTGAACATAAGCCACATTTGTGGGCCTTTGTAAGAGTTTCGTGGGATTGCCGCAACCTCTCATTTCCATTCTGAAGATTTTTGCAAGTTTAGGGCGACTGAGGCCTCCAGGCTCCTGCATGCCCTCTGCTCCCTCTGCCTGCTGCCTCATGCTCCCCAGCACAAAACTCACCTCCTCTCCAGTCCCCACACCAAGAGCCAGTCCCACGGAGATCGGCAGAGCCAAAGTGCCTTGGCCAGAAGCCCACCTCCAACACTCACTGGCTGTGTGACTGTGGGCAGGTTGCACCACAGCTCTGTGCCTCTGTTTCTCAGCTGTTAAGTGGGAATAATAACAGACTCTGCCCCACTGGGCTGTCGTTAGATTTCCGTGAGTAAATACATGGCACACAGACCGCACAAATGCTCTCTGTTACTTTTGCTGCACATGCCAGCGTTACCTAGCCCGCCCCAGGGGCCTCTCTCCGTTTCGCAGATCATCTTTCTTCCTCCTTGTAGGCTTTGCTCTCATCTTCCTTCTGTCCGCTCAGAGTGACACAGCTGCCTCTCCCTACTTCGTGCCTGTCAGTAAAACCACGCTGGCCTTCTTAGAGGCTTCTTCAAACCCAGGCAGGGCTCCCGTAAGAGAACTGTGGAGAAGAGCAATGTCTTTACCTGCACAAGTGAATAAGATCTACCCGCTGTTGGTTGAGTTTTCACTGGACAGTGTGTCCTGCTGGAGGGAGTGATGTGGGGGCAGGAAGGAGGAGAGCCCCACAGATTTCCCCGTTAACAGCACCCCGGAGTGGGGCAGCCATGTTGGAAATGCAACAGTTAGCAGAATCTAAAGACTCATTATAGAAGACAAAACTTGGGTTGTGCCACTTGTTTCAGGTCGAAGACCCCCCAAGTTTAGGTCAGGACACCTGGCAGCTGTTGGTACAGATGTCCCTGCTGCCTGTTCTCAGGCCCTTCTGATCGCACAGCAGTTTGGTCCTTTCCTGACAAAAAAAAATTAGGAGAGGCCCAGGAGACAGGCTGAGATTCTCAGCCTCTGTCCCAAGAAGAAAGGGCTTTGTGGGGCCATAAAGAAAATAGCAAATCATAGGCGTCCTGGGTGGTACTGGGTGGGTGGGAGCACCTCCCATACAACAGAGTGATATCACGTGTCCCTGGGCCCAGTCACTCCTGCTCCACTCTCTGTGTGAGACACGCCTGACCTGCAGTGCGGGTTCATGTGTGGGGGCGAGAGGGCGAGTGTCCCGGAAATGCTGTGATACGCTGGGATAGGGACCCAGACATGCTGGATGGATGTGTGGGTGGGTGGGTGGGTGGATGGATGGGTGGGTGGGTGGATGGATGGGTGGGTGTGTGGGTGGGTGGATGGATGGATGGATGGATGGATGGATGGATGAGTGGATGGATGGAAGGGTGTAGGGATGGGTGGGTGGATGGATGGATGGATGAGTGGATGGGTGGGTGAGTAGATGAGTGGATGGATGGAAGGGTGTAGAGATGAGTGGGTGGGTGGATGGATGGATGGATGAGTGGATGGGTGGGTGGATGGATGGATGGATGAGTGGATGGGTGGCTGGGTGGGTGGATGGATGGATGAGTGGATAGGTGGCTGGGTGGATAAGTGGTGGGAGAAGAGGGAAGGATAATGAATAAACACACTACAGATCATGCTTTGCTAAAGGGTTTTATTGCAACTTTGTGATAAAAGATATCAAAAAGTGGGGTTGTATCTGCATTTTTTAAAGGAAAAAAGCTTTTGAAGTTACTTTATTAAAATTCTATTGGGGAGAAAAAAATGACCAAATAAGTTTTTCAGCATAATGTCATCAGAATATGTTAAGCACTCCCATGCGTTTGATATACTACGCCTTCGAGAGCAGCACACTAGGCATATGGGAAGTCTTTTACAACTAATACACTTTTACTATATCACTGATTTTCCTTCTAAACTTCATTTGTTTATTTCACAAATATATATGAGCACTTGCTATATACTGAGGCCCATATCGGGTACTTATTTTATGGTTTATGGAATTACTGGAATAATATTTCAAGTTATTTGCAATAACTAAAATATAGTCTCAAAAGTCCCTAACAGAAAAGTATTAAATTTGCTAGCCCTTAAAAAATATCTTCTTAAAAAAAAAATAGCTCAGTGAATAGCATGTACTCTATCAGAAAATACTCATTTTGAAACGATTGCTTTCCTTGCCTTTCAATCATGTGAGGACACGACTGGAAATCACCCACCATCCTCCGAGGAGAAGTTAGAGTTTCTGGCTGTATACTCTTCCCTGAGTTAAGGGGGCGGGGGTGGGGCTCCTACATTTCTCCCGGATGATCCTGGTTTGAATGCTCACTCTGTCCGGATGATGTGCCATCATCTCCTGCCTCCACAGCCCAACCCATCTCACACCCAGGGAAGGGAGAACCTGTAAATGTTTTGTCTCCTTAAGAGCTGGCATGAATGTCAAAATTTCAGACTTGAGACTTGCAGCCCCAGAAGACCAGCCCCTGGTCACTTGATAATTCCCTGTTCTCTTGGTTTCTGGACTTGGTGCTGAGGCCCAGACTGCCTCAGGGGTCCGCCCTGACTCAAGGTCGTCCCACTGAAACCCACTACCTTCCCTAATCACCAGGAAAAGGCGAAGGGGTGCTTCAGAGTGGAGAAGAACCACTGGACATGTTGAATCCTGACTCTACAACTTACTAGCTGTGTGTCTCTGGGCTACTTACCCAACCTCTCTGAGCTCAGGTTCCACATCATCCAATGGGTTGTGGTGATACTGGGCAGGATGGTTGTAGGGCTTCAGTGAAGTTTTCCAGGGTTTTAAGCACATTTTTCCAGGTTTTTTAGTGTGTTGTACATAGAACTCTTGCTACTGTTATCTTGAAACGAGTTTGGAGACCTCGATCCCAAGCCTTCAGCAGCACCCACACCAGGACAGACTTCGGCCTTCACCTTGACCCTTTGCCTGAACTTCGCTGCCCTTCCTTCCGCAGAGTCCCTCAGGCAGGAGCTGTGGCAGCAGCGGGCCGCTTGCTCCGATCACCAGAAGGACCTGGAAGCGCTGCAGGCTGAGCTGAGGACTCTGGGCAGCTCTGACCGGCCACGGACCCTCGCCCAGGGTGCAGGCGACAGCGAGGACCACGTGGACACCACCAAGGTGTGCGCCCCGGGCTGCCCACGCGACACCCCTCTCGCAGCAGGCAGGGCTGCAGCCAACTCTAAAGGGGGAGGGCCTGGGAACCTGATCCCAAACGGGGAACACCCTTCTCCTTTGCTAGGGGACACCTGGCGGGCCTGCAGGCTGACGTTTTTTGTAAAGAAAACCCAGGTTTTAAGTTCTGCATGTTCTTTTTAATTTGGACACAACAGCATCGCAGGGTGTTGGTACCAGACAGGGCTCAGAGACTGCCAGTTCGGGTCACTGCTTCAGATCTGCAGGAGAATGTCTGAGTCCGCCCCTGTCTCGACCTCCCTGTTCCCACGAGTGGGAGCAGCCTTGTCACCTGAGTTCAAGGCCCCTCTCCTTGCACTTCCCGGTCAGACTCGGCCCATTGGCCCCTTCCTTGCACATCCAAAATTCCCACCTAGCTGAGTAGCACCCTAACCTCACGCCCTGACCTCTGTGCCCCAGCCCACCACCCTGCTTCAGGTCTTCCTCTGAAGTGCGTCTGCATACAGCCTTCAGTGGCTCCTTACTGCTCCTGTGGCTCCGGGGTGGGTGCCCCTTGTGCCCTCTGAAAACACCCTTCCTGCCTACCTTCTTCCCAGGAGGGGCGTGGCCCAAGCACGGCTGGCTCCCCGAAGGGCACCGCTGAGCCTTCTCCCAGCAGCGAGGGGGGCCTCCTCCAGGAGAACTCGCAGCTCAAGGACGCCTTGCGGCAGCTGCGGGAGGAGGTGGAACAGCACCAGCAGGAGGCGCTGCGGCTCCGCGACCAGAGCAGGTGGGTCTGCGGGATCCCAGACCTTTCCTCCCTCCCTCCCTCCCTCCCCTTGCTGCACTGCTGCGTGATGAGCCTCTGAGATCTAAAACCTGTCGCCCGTCAGCACCTTCCCAAGGAAAAGACTCCCTAGCATGCTAGCACTTCACTGATGTTACTCCCTGGCCGCAGGGCAAGTATCTAGGAAGTTGAGGTCACAACTGCAGAGGATTGGCCATGAAATAGAAGCAGAAACCCAGTTTCAAGGCAAATCAGGGAACTTATGGAATCAGACCAAAATGACACCAAAAGTATCCTCAAACCAGTCTTGAAAAGGCAATGTTCTGTGCCTTTAGCCAATGAGCTGGGGCGACAACTACCATTTCCAAGACTGTCCTCCTCTGTAAAGTGGGGATGGCACCCGCTGCCCCCCCACCCCACCCCACAGGGCTGCATTAGGACGCAGGGAACTGTGGCCTGGAGGAAGCGCTGGGCCAACCTTGGGGTCACTATTACCTAATCCAGGCTGGTCAGCTCATGGTCAGTCCTGAATTCACAACCTTCCTCCTTCCCCCCACTTATTGGAATGGTCACAGCTACAATTTTAATTTCATAAATAGGTACAGGACTTTTTTGGTTATCTGTTTCTTGTTGAGTGAGCTTTGGTAGTTCCTATCTCCCACGGACTTTGTCCATTTTCTCTCAGCGGTTCAAGTGAAAGTAGTTCCAGGGAAAGGTTCACGTACAAAGCAGCAGTGAGCCCACCTGGCCGAGGTGGAGACCTCGGATCCAGTCAGGGACTCGCTGTGTGACACTGGAATAAGGAGGTGGACCAGGGTGGGGACTCCTAGCCATTTTGGGTTACAGCCCCTTCCAGCTCAGAAAAGCAGCAGTCCCTCTCCAGGAGAAGGAAACAATCACAGAAACATGCACGTGCTTGCCCTGGCTGGGCAGTTCCATTGGTTGGAGCATTGCCCTGAGCACCAGAAAGGGTGCAGATTCCATCCCCAGCCCAGATGCATTTGAGGGGCAACCAATCCATGTCTCTCTCTCCCTCCCTCCTCCTTCCTTTCTCTCTAAAATCAATAAACATGTCCTTGGGTGAGGAGATATCTGTCTATCTGTCTATCTGTCTATCTATCTGACTAACTTTCTGAGGGCAACACACCCCGATGCTTGTCTGTGGACCCCTCAGGCTCCACACCTAGGTTCAGACAAGTGACCTCTGACGGTTGAACACAGACTGTGTGCTGCACACTGTCCTGAACATGTATGAACATGAGTTTCCTGGCAGTAATGGTATAAGGCGACAGTGTTGTCACCTCCACCTAACAGATGAAGAAGCTGAGCAGGACATACCTTGCCCAAGGTCACACAGCGGGGAAGTGATGGAGGAGGCCGCGGACGGATGTGGCAGCCCAGCTCAAACGCTGCTCTCCTAACGGGTCCCACCCTGCCTGGTCTCAGGGTCCCAGCCTTCAGTAATCCTGATATGGAATCTCTGTCTCCACCTTTCCCACCTGCCCCAGGTGAAGGGGGCACGTTCCAGACTCCCCTCCAGAGCTTCTCCTATTCCTCCCCCCAGGGGCTGCTCTTCAAGCAAGGAAGACTTTTCTCCCTCGTGGAATGCTGGGGTGAGAGGTGCTGAGAAAAGGTCCCACAAGCCAGGCTTATCTGGGACCTCACATTTCAAACACCCCAGGTCTCTTTCCTCTGCTGTCCTGACCTCCAATTCATAACCTTCCCCCACCCACTGTCTCCAAACACGGCCACCCAGCAGAGTGAGCAGGCATCCCAGTGCCCAGGAGGTGGGTCCCCAGAGCCTAGGCCAGCCCAGCTGTGCCTCTGTCTCCCTCAGGCAGCTGGAGGAGGACCAGCAAGCACAGCGGGCCCGGGAGATGGAGGTTCTACGCCAGGAGCACCGGAAGGAGATGCAGGCCCTGGTGGCAGACTTCAGCAGTGCCCAAGCCCGGCTCCAGGCCCGGCTGGCTGCCCTGGAAACCGAGTAAGTGAGGCCCCGGCCCCAAGTTAGGAGGGACGAGTAGATATACCGTTTTCTGAGGTGACCAACTTATCTGTGTTCCCAGGACCCTCCCAGTTTTATAACCAGAAGACCTGAGTCCCAGGAAGCCCCTCAGTCCCACACAAACTGGGATGGTTGGTCACCTGTCATACTATGACACTGCTGTCCCCTTTCATGCAGGTCCTGGGAATCTGTGAGGAGTGAGACTGCCCCTTGGGCATGGTTTGCCCCTCCCAGAGGGAAGAAATCAGAAGGGTCAAGGCTACGCTTTTTACTAGCATTGGCCCTCTTCTAACATGCAGCGTCTCATTTAACCTTCAGCTGTCCTCTAAGGTGGAAATCGTCATTGCTGTGGGCAGTCAGCACCACCAAGGGTCCTTTGTGCATGCATGCATGCGTTCACCTATTCATTCAGCAAATGTTTACTAAGGGCTTACTGTTGTAGGCTCTGGATTGCCGAAGGGAACAAAGCAAAGACTATGCTCTCATGGAACTCACAAATTCTAATGGAGATTCTGACAAGAAATAGGGAAACAAATATTTAATTTTGTATCAGGCAGTGAAAGTGTGCGGGAAGAAAAATAGGATCCATTTCTAGAGAGTGGCAAGGGTGAGCAAGAAAGCCTTCTTGGTGACATTTATGCACAAGGAGCCAAGGGAACGAGAGAGCCATCTGGAGAGAGGGCACCTCAAACAGAACAGCAAGTGCAAAGGTCCTGGGGCCTGCTCCATAAGACTGAACGGCCTGAAGGCTTATGTGGGTTATGTGGAATGTGCAAGAGAGTGAGTGCTAGAAACCGAGGCTGGTAGGGTGACTTGGAGGGAGGAAGGAAGTCTTACAGTGAACAGGCAGCAGTTGGGATGTATTTGAAGTCACTGGGAAGTCATCGGAAGGCTCTGAGCAGAAGTGACACGGTCTGATTTACTTGTTGATGGGGTCCCTCTGGCTGCTAAGAGACTGCAGGGTTGGGGTTAGCATCAGGGAGACCAAGTTAAAGCAGACCTAAGTGAACTTAAATGTCACCTGCCTGACCCTTAGCTTGAGCTCTTAAAAAGTGTCCACTCTCTCTAACACAAAGCAAATCATCCAAAATCTGTAGCAGAAGCTTTTACCATCTCCTCTTTAATGCATACTTACCACGTGCCAGGCACCCATTATCTCATTGAATCTTCACAACCACTATTTTCATGACCATTTTAAAGGTGCAACAGAGGGTCACAGGTGGAATGCCATGCCCGAGGTCACAGCTAGAAAAAGGCAGAGGTGGGATTAGAACCCAACTCATCTGACCCCAAAGTCCTAGCCTCCTACCAGCGACAGTCTGGCAGTCCGTAGGTCATCTGCAGTCCTAACCCTCCCTCTCACCCACCGCCCCGGGAGTTCTTTCTCCAGCTGCACGCTAAAAGGGCCCTGGGTACCACCTGCCCTCGCTGCTCAGCCCTCACTGATCGGCCCAGGAACTAACGCCTGCCACACCCCATGTCAGCCAGCAGATGGCGCTAGAGCCGCGTCGGCATTTGCAGAGCCTGTGGGCACTGGCGGGGTGGGCCTGGTTCCTGCTGAGGCCCCTTCTCCCAAACATCCCTGGTTCTTGACCCCACTGGGTGCAGCATCTGCGTGCACACACGAGCCATTGTTTCCTGGGCCGTGCACCCTCGGGGGAACTGACAAAGGTCACACTGGGAGGTGGGGTCCTGGGCTCTACCCCAAGCTCTGCAGCCAAGTGTCTGGGTAGCCTTGGACAAGCTCTCTGGGCCTCAGTTTCCCCTTTTGTGAACCGAGAGAGTGGCTGGCCAGGCTGACCACGCAGGGGCATCTCTTCCCCGTCATCCCCTCCTCTCCCTGCTCTCGGCTGAGTGACTGCAGTGAGGGGCTAACGGCTTGTCTGCTTGAAACAGACTGAAAGAGTCCGGAGAGAAGCCGGGGAAGGGGGCGTCCAGGCCAGAGGACGTGCAGCTCATAGGCCGCCTGCAGACCCGCTTGAAGGAGCGAGAGGCGATCATCAAGCAGCTCACGGTGGGGCTGGTGGGGCTGGTGGGGCTGGCGGGGCTGGCGGGGCCGCCAGCGTGGGAGGGGGCACCCACTGGGCACTTGATATTTTTTTACTGGGCCCTCAAGTTTTAATCCTGAAAAGCATAAAACCACCTTACCAAAGACCCGCAGTTATTTTTTCTATTGTATAAAAAATACATATACACTGAAAAAATTAACACAGGGACGTAGAAAGCAAAAACGTCCCTCTACTCCCCAGCCCCACAGCATCTGCCCAGTGCTGATACTGGCTTGGTCTTTTTAACCAACAGAATTTAGCAAGACCTAGAATGGCTCACCTGATGATGGAACTTTAATGGATTCAAGCCAGACAATTATTCTTTAGTGATCTTCCTTCTGTAACATGACCACTAATCTTCCTGTTAGCAAAGCCACCCCCTGGACACACACACCCAGGTCATTCTTTGAAATGCCCCCCAACCTCACTCCTGCCAATTTACACAGTCCACGGACTGCACGCTGACGTTTCCTTATACTCTGACCATTGCTTCAGCTCTAACCCAGCCTCGCCATGCTCCGTGCTGTGGTGTCAAGTCCCGTATATCGCCCCACTGGACAGCTCCTAATGCCTCACAGCCAACTCTGGGGACAGGGGCCATAGAGTCATTCCTGTCGGTATGGCCCGTGGGAGAGAGTTCGTCAGCCACATCAGATGTCCAGGCACTTCCTGCTGTCTACCTCCACAGCCCTGATCCAAGGCACACAGCTTCCCACATGCACCGTGGAGAGTCCATTGGCTTCCCTCTCACTTGAGCCTCACTCCCCTGTGCTGACCTCACAGCTACCAGAGGGCTCCTGTGAAAATATGTCAGGTCACAGCCGGCTCTGTCCAGCACCTCCCCAGGCCTCCCATCCTTGTCAGAGTAGAGCCCACGGCCTTTCAGTGGCTGGCATGGCCGTGCCCGGGTCTCATCTCCCAGCCCTGCCCCCTGCTCCCCAGCCACACTCTTTCCTGTCAAGACGTTAATGAAACCATCAGGAAAACTTTACCACTCACTGAAGATTACACAATACTAATAAGGCATCCTTGTTTGCTAAGTGTGACAAAGATATTGTGGTTTTATTTTTTTTAATTGTTGTTCAAGTACAGTTTTCTGCCTTTTATTCCCATCCCAGCCCACCCCTGTGGTTTTATTTTTAAAGAGTCCTTATCTCTTAGAGACACATATTGATGTTTTTACAGATGAAATTGTACAATGACCGGAATTTGCTTTAAAAACAATACAGAAGGCAAGAACAACATGGAGGATGGCACATATTAACAAGATTGGCCATGTAGTGATTGTCCCTGCAGGTCTTCTTTCTTTGCCTCAATTATTAACTTTCCTCACCTTAATTATTAACTTTCTGCAGTAACCTCTTCTCAGATGCTGAGTACCTGGATTTCTAACATCCCTTAAGGCATTCCAAATAAGCTTGTCCTTTGTTTTGTTGCAAAAGGGGCTGGGGACACAAAGACCCAAGGGGTAAAAGTGCTTCCTCAAAGCTTCCATAGGTGGCAGCTTGATTCCCACTGGCTGCCCCTCCCCCCACTTCACCCCACTCCCCGCTGCCCTGGCCCCACCCCTGGAATTTCCCTGTCTTTGTATTCCATCCTCAAGCAGCAGCTAATCCGGTGTGGTGTGGTTGGGCTGCTTAGACTGCTGGATTGTCTTTCCAGGAGGAGAGAAGATTTCACTATGCAGCGCTCCCCAGCGCAATGTCCCATCGGAATCGGTCCTTCTCTTTCAATCCTCACCCGGGGTATTTGACCCCTTCCATGAAGGTAAATTGGTTATTCTGGTTCCAGCGCATTACACAATTCTACTGGTTTCATTTTTCCTAAGGTAACAGCAGCCCATTGATCAATGGATGGGATACATTCTAAGGGAAACTCATGGAAAATAAGACCCACAGAAAATAGTCCAAATGATTAAACAGTGTTTTTATCTGGTTAGGAAGATGATGTGTACTTTTAAAAAAATGTCTATGGGTTTTTATATTCCCCTAGTTTTCTATAAATAAGCGTGTCACTATTAATAGTGTCACTATTAATAAGCGCTACAATAAAAACTGGAGGTAGGAAGGAGAGAGAGAAGAGCAGGAATCTTCCACTTCTTAACACTTTTCCTTAGATATTTTGGAATTTGTTACAATGAGAATATTCACATACAAATCTCATCTGCTTTCACAAACCCTAAGGGCACTTAAAAAGTTGTGTTTTTATAGCTCACAGAACAATAAACCTAAGCTGAACTGTGAGGGATTACTTATCATCTCTATGTATCCCTCCTAGTGTGGCAAGATGTAAGTTTCATCTCAGAAATACTCACACATGTGTGGCCAGGATGGGCCCCCCGGGGTGCTATGTGGCCTTTTAAAACCTACAACGAGATTTTGAATCGCAAAACAGGAAGTTGAGAGAAGAGAGCGTGACCATCTGTGTTTTTTAAAACACAAAATAGATTAGAGGGAAAAGTGCTTTAAACAAAGAATAAGGAAGCATATAAATAAAAGTACCACCTCCTCCCTCACACAGTTAGTTCTAGGTGGTGGGCGTGGTTTGCTGTTACAGCAATGCCGGTTTGGGTGACTCTAAGGGGCCTTTCCTTGAACACAAGCAGAAAAAGAAGATGGAGGAAGTGCCCAGCCGAGTGGTCAGCGTGCCGAACCTCGCCTCCTACGCCAAGAACTTTCTGAGTGGGGATCTGAGCTCGAGGATCCACGCCCCGCCGATCACCAAGTCACCCAGCTTGGACCCGGGCCCCAGCGGGGGCAGGCCGTACCAGCCCACCCAGTCTCCGGACGCGAAAACCGCCACACGGTGAGGAGCAGAAGCTGCAGTCCCGTTTTCCCATAGTAGGGGGAACTGGGGTTCCGTTCGGGAACCTGTTCCATACCCGGCGTCGGGGCCAATGTAAAGAGTTGCACATCAGGCCCTGCCTTGGAAACATTACAGCCCAGCCAAATGGGAAGATTGTGGAAGAGCAGAGAAATATGCCATTTTTTAGAAGAGGGACTATTCCTGGTACCAAAGTCCAGAAAGCCTTTTTTTGTTTTTTCATGGGTGATTAAACAAGGGCCATGGAATCACCTAGCTGACAACTTCAGTGTGGGTTCCAAGGAAGATGGACTCTCATCATCTGGCCTTGGGGTCTGGATTCAAGTTCTGGTTCTCCTCACTTGGAGCTGTGTGGCCTTGGGCAGGTTGCTTGACCTCTCTGGGTCTCCATTCCCGTGCCTCAAAGTGAAGCTAATACAGCACCTACTTCATCAGGCTGATGGGACAGGTTAAAGGAATTGACCCATAGGATGTGCTTGACACAGGACCTGGCATAGAAGCATTTAGTATATTTCCACTATTACCATTAAGGCTATTTTTCAAGATTTATTGTATCCTTTTGGCATTTTGAGGCCTCTTAATGGGGGGTTGTTTGGTCACACATGACGATCTCGTATACCGCCTTCTTATTCCCCCAGAAAGCCTTGCAGCATGCCTCCCTTCCACAAAAGTGCTTTACCCTTTTATTAGTTCTCCCTCTTATCCAGTCTTCATTTAGAGGGAGAAGTTTAGATTTTGGACTTTGAGTTTGCATTTCATAGAGGGCAGCCCCTAAAATATTCCTTTTCCTGAGGCCCTGCCTACCTGTGGCTCTGTGGACAAATGGGGAAGCACAGATCTTAATGAGTGTTGAGCTACAGGGACCCCCTGGTAGTCAGTCACTGAAGGAGCCCAGCCCTTCGCTTCACAGCTGAGGAGTCTGAGGCCGGGGCGCCCAGCACATCCCTGAGTTAACTGCTAGAGCCGGCTCACCAGTTCATCTGTACCCTGTTTAAGGCTGTGTTCCTCTTGTTTTACATGAAGCTCCAAGATTGCAGATAAGAGACCACTCAGCCAGGTGCACACCATACTTTCTCGCTTGCTGTTTCCCTTTTTCAATTTATTTCGCTGATTTTATAGGCTCACTGTGATGCCAGCACACAGTAAATAACTTCTCAATCGTAATGCTGTCTTGATCAACCATTTCTTTTACCTTTTTTGTTGTTGTTGTTCCTTGTAAGAGTTTATTTGAGCCAAACTGACAACGTATGCTGGAGAGCAAGATCTCAAAAGCTCCTCTTTTACCTTTTTATGGATTTTGTTTATCATTCAGTTTGTGCCTGAAATAAATTTTGCAAATACACCTCATTGTCTTAAGTGAAACAATAGAGAGACTTCCATTTTCAGAACAGGAATTAGATGTCCCCTCCCCACCCCTGTCCTTCACCCCTGGTTTCCAGATCCTGACGTCAGCTGGTCATTTCCCAGTGTGTCATTTCTGAAGAGTAAAGAAGCAGTTATGTTTCCTTGAAAAGATGGTGGGGCATGAAATTGTTTATTAAGTAATTTTCAAAACCACGTGAGCCTTTTTGTTTGTGTTTTTAGGACACAGGATGATGAGACAGCCCAACCCAAAGAAGTCCCGCAGAAGCAGGGCTCTGCCCACCAGGAATGGTTTACCAAGTATTTTTCCTTCTAAGTTGATCCTTGGGATCCATCACAAAGGGAACATTTGGAAAACATTTAAAACTTCTGATTGAGGGAATGAACTAAAAAACCAATCAACCAAATACCTTACTCTGTAACGTGGTTTGTGAACAATAGCTACAGCCGATTTTGGCCTCGACATTTCATATTGTTTCATTGTGACACCAGTTCATTAAAAAATTCTTGACCTTAGGGTAAAACAAACTAGTGTGGTCCCAAAGCATCATAGGAAGGTGTTATTAATGTCACTAACAGCCCACCCACTGTATGCCCGTGTCCCTCAGACCACCCTCCACTCGTGTCCGTGGTCTACTTTGGAAGCGGCTTCGTTTTCCCTTAGGATGCAAGTCAGAGGGACTGAACACTATCTTTCTGTAAGTGATACAATTCAAGATGCACATCCAACCTCAATAAAGATGAATAAAACAAAGTTCCAAATAACCAGGAAAGCCAACTAAAAAACAAAACAAGCAAATCAAGACCTTGACGTACTTGGATGAAGTACTTGGACTTTCTAATCCAGGGCACGGAGTTGATAATAGAGGGGATAACACCTACCTCAACTCGGGGCTTCAGGAGGATTAAGCCAAACTACGTGGGCAACGACCCCACCGGCACTGGGATTCAGCACTGCCAGGGCTGAATGACCAGCCCCGCCCCCGTCCCGCCCCTCAGTCTCAGTGACTGCAGCATCTGCTTGGCCGTCTGTGAAGGCTTTGAGATTATGTTGAAAGATTATTCTTTCAAGCAAAGATCTACTGAACCTCTGCGAAGGGGGAGGGGTCCTACACGGCGCTGACCTCACCAACAGGCCACCCGAACTGCCTGACCTTCTGAGGGAGCAGTGTGATGGGACGCAGCTCCATACATCTCTGAACGGGCAAACGAAGGATGCTCTCGGTCCTTTGGTGCTGGCCCGGCCAGGTGGCCCACAACCCGCCCTGTACTCTATGCACTGTCAGGTCTTTGCTCTTTGAATAAAACTTTAAACTGGGCGATAAAAAACGGTTGTGACTTGTGTTGATTTTCCAATGAAGGATGAAATTAGATGACAGCTGAAATTGGAAATAGTAAGTGCACACCGACCTCACTCAGATCATCTTCAAATGGAAAGTGGCTGCTTATGTGCTCATGTCATCTTGAGAGAAATGCAGTTACAGCTTGAAACGCGTAATCGAAAGGTAAGTTGACTGTCCAATCAAAACACGTGGCCCCAATATGATACTTTTTAAAGTGCAAATACTTGTTACCGTACGTGTAATATGTTGTATTGTTTTTCCAGGATCAATTATTTTTTAGTTGCCTTCTGTTTCCTGCTTAGAGAAAGCCTTGTAGGATTGTGTTCGTATTTTGTGTTTTAAAGCCGGCAGACAAGCAGTTCTATTGTGCTTTTGTTTGTGGAGACATTTCCCCACGACCAGTGACCCCTGGTGCCTAGCAGAGCAGGCCTCCCTGCGCTCTGCTGTCCTGCAGCCCACGGGAACACCTGCTGATGGAAAGTGGGGTTGACACTCTGCGTCTGTTTGCACTCCTTTCCTGTTGCAGGTGCGTGAAAGATCTTGTGTCTAGATTCTACCCAATCATTACATATTTGTTAACTAAGTCTTTGTATGCATCTAGCATTTTTTTCTTTAGGATGTATTATTACTTGAGCATTGGAGTACAGCATGAAAGGACACACGCTTGAGCTTTTTGTTTGGTAACAACAAATTTCCCATCCGGAGGGTTTCTAGCAATTTACACCTTGAGCAGTGAAGGACATCCTCTCTCTGTACCCCAGGGATAAGATTAAGACACCCAGTTTGATATAAACACTCTCCTTGGTTTCTTTTGCATAACTTACTCCCTCAGTCTCCCAAGAGCAGAGTGGTCTAGGGATGGTGGTGATGGTGTGGAGGGAACAGCAGCAATGAAGGGAAATGAACGGCTCGGGACTGAGTTGGGAGAAACAACAGGATTTGATGATAAATCTCTAGGTTATGTTATGCAGAAGGAAGTCAAGGTATCCCTGCACCTGGAGCAGACCTGGAAAGGAATGTTGCTGCCGATGGTGTTTAACTGGAGTGGAAAAGAACTCCCCCATCCACCGCTACATGCCGTGCACCCGAGTCCTCATTAACTGCTCTGCCACTGATGCAAATTCCAACAGAGCCGTGGTGGCTGCGGCTGCTTGGTCTACCCTCCATCCCCAGGATCCGTCTGGGTTCTGCAGATGGAGCTAGCCTAGGACTGGCCTTCCCCCCAACCTTTGGACTTCCAAGGGCAACACTAACTGATCCCCACGGTCACCGCCAGGATGCAATATTATTTTGATCCACTTCCTCCTGGGAGCTCTTCAGCGGTCTGCTCTCCCCTGCAGGGGATGACCCAAGGGGCCCAGGCACTGAGTGGCGCTGGCTGTGAAGCCATTAGTCTGCCGTCACCTCCCTACTGGAAGTCAACTCTATGGTTCTCGTATGCAGTCTTCCCCCTCACCTTCCAGACGTTTGAGTCCTTGCGCGAGGGAACGCTCCCTGCCACCGGGGCACTTCCCCGGGGCACCACTGGTGGCATCTGCAGCAACTGGGCCACCCTGTGCCGGTGACTGTGCTTCACATACCGCTCAGAATGGGTCCTTTGCCAGTTGGACATTGAGCAAGCCAGTCCCCAAAGCTCATCCTACTGCCTGCACTCTCACACCACCTCTGCAACGGCCACGTCAGTCAGGTCCTCTGGAGACACACCCCATGACCCAAGGAGAGGTGCGAGGAGTGTGCAGGGGCATCTAGGCTGCTTGGCCAGGGACCACCGGAAACACATCTGTAGTTGAAGACGCTAAGTTTATTTCTTGCTGCATGGAGGGAAAATGTTCATCCCAGTGGGGCCTCTCGGGAAGGTCTTAGAACCTACTTTAAGATTGTGGCATTGGGTAACTTCAAGGCGTCTAAGGAAGCAGGGATTCACTGTCCAGTGGATGCTGTCGGAAGGTGGGGGCAATTCTATGACTGGGTTTCTTAACTCTTATGTGTAGGCAGGATAGACGAGGGTGAGGGGCAGGGAGGGGAGGGGCTGGGGACTGCAGG
>PVIA01008657.1:0-69454 GCA_004024845.1 Tonatia bakeri
TAGTTAAAAGGTAATAATTACCTATGACTGTAGCAAGCTAATTAACTCTTGGTGCCTCAGACTCTAACTATAAAGTGGGAGAGAGAGATTGAACTTCCAGTTCACACTTCTAGATTTCAGGAACTCTAATTGCGCTGAATGACCCTGTATTTAATAGCAAGGAAATTCTTCTAATAAATGGGTAAAATAACTGACTTTCCCAGCAGGACATTAGGAGACTCTACTAATCTAGTTTTCCCCCTGCATTGTCTTGGTTATCTTGTGTCAGTGTCACTCCATTGCTGCTTGAAATCTGGGTGTGACTCAGGCACACTGCTCATTAGCTATGTGACCTTTTGGAACTATCACTTCACATCTCAGTGCCTCAGTTTCTCCACATGTAAAATGGAGTCTCTGTAAGGTTCCTGTGAGTAGTAAATGAATCAGCATGTCAACTGCTTTGAATGGTCCCTAGGTCATGGTGGAAATTTGGTCAATACTCACTGAACTGAATGAAGTCATTTCATTCCTGGGCATATATCCAGATTCACTTTTACCTATCGCCAGGGCCTAATGCAGAAAGTTTTGTATTCCACATTTCAGAGACGTGGATTGGAATGAATTTCTGAAGTCGTGCTGAAGCTGGCAGGGCCTGACCTCCCTCCCACAGATACTGTGGAGGGCTCTCCCAGCTTGTCCTGTGTGGCTCCGCAGTGCTCTGCTGACTTGTGTTGGGAGCGCCTCCGCCCATATCAGTTTCATAGGACAGTAATTCCACTTTGTCCATAACCTTGAGAGAGGCACATGTGGGCCTCCTGTTAGCACGTGATACATGAAAGCTCAAGTCTTCTTGTTCACATTGAATATATGGATTTTTAACCCTGGAAAAATTTTACTTTTTACATTATAAAAATGCTAAGTATTATGGATGTGGCTTTTCCCTCAATTGATATTTTCTGCTTTATCCTTCAAATGCTAGGAGCTACTCTCTCTTTCTTTGCTCCCTGTGCAACTTCCTCGGTCCTTACGGGAATTTCAAACATGGACCAGAGGTAGCAGGGCCAACAACGAATGCTGGAGTGCCCTCAGATTCATACGTTGAAAGCTAGCCCCTGATGGGATGGTGTTAAAGGGTGCAGCCCCCATGAACCAGATTAGTGCCCTTGTAAAAGAAACGCTGGACAGCTCCCTCCCTAACCGTGACGACACCACAGAAAGATAGCTGTCTATGTGCCAGGAAACAGCACCCGGAGACCCTGAACTTGCCTGTGCCTTGATCTTGGACTTCCCAGGAACTTTGAGAAACATATATTTGTTGGAAAAGCCCCCCAGGCTGCCATGTTCTGTAAGAGCAGCCCAAATGGATTTACTTGAAGCACAGAATTTAAAGGGTGCCAGAAAACTCAGTAATCCAGATAAATATTTTAATGCAATATTTTTAAAAATCAAAATTAATTAAAAACCTCCACAATGAATGAAAAAAAATCAAATTTTTAAAGAAAGGCTGGGCCAATAATAGGGACATGGTGAGCCATGAGTCAAAAGGAATTAGTAATACTATGTCTGCTTTAAAAAAATTGTGATATTTTCTTCATCTTTGATGTTTTTGGATTCAGTTTGTTTTTTAAAAATATTGTATCTTTCTGGGTATCACAGATGGAAAGCTGACAAGCAGAAAGAGACAACAGGTTGAGGGCTCTGCTGATGGAAGCTTCACTGGGACATGTAGCTAAAAGTTAGGCTTCCACGTACTTTCATTTTTCAACTGCCACTGCAAAGTCAATGGGTTCTCTGAGCCAGGGCTGGGCAAATGTTTTCAGCAAAAGGCCAGATGCTAAATATTTCAGGCCTCTAGACCATTCGGTTTTGGTTACACAGCAACTGGAACCTGCCACAGCAGTGTGACAGCATACGTAGACGACGACGACACAGTGTTCCAGCAGAACTTTACGTAGAGACACCAGAATGTACATTGCATGCAATCGTCACATTTGCAAAAGATTCTTCCTCTCTGGAAGCAGGATTTGGCCTATGGGCCCCAGTAGCAGGGGGGCCGCTGCTCTAGGCCAAAGTGGAAACACCCAGTTGCTCTTGCCTCCGAGACAATCGTGATATCCTTCCACAAAGTATCATAAAGAATCTTCTAGAAGGTAATTTTAAAAATGTGTTCAGTTTCCAAGGTGAGAGTCATGATTTTCTTACGGATGTTGAGAGGAAGGCAATCCAAGAGGACTGCAGAGGTGTTGTCCTAAATAACTATGCTGCGTTTGGGTACTCCCAATATGCTACACACTTTTCGGTCCTCTGTGTGGAATGTTTAAACTGCCTGCGGTTGTCGTTCTGTTCTGTAGCTGATGGTCCTGTGAGGACACAGGCTCTCTCTGTCTTGTACCCTTTGCTCCCAGGACAAAATGAGCACAAAGTAGGACCTCAATGAATGTTTGATGAATAGACATACATAGCAGACTATTTCCATATTTCAGGCTCACCAACATGCTCTGTGTTTGTAAACACAAGCATACTTTCACAACCATTTATGAATGACATTAATCCACTAGGAAAAAATAACATTGTTTTGTTCCTCAGAGAAAAGATGCATTAACATCAGTAGACAGTGATAAACTACTTTTTTTTTCTGATATAAGTTATTCACTACCCACTATAAAATAAAAAAATCAGAAAAAGACGGAAGTGGTTGGATCTTGGCTTTAAATGAATAAAGTTAAGTGTTTCCTTATTTTCAGAATAACCAGGAATCCCAGAGTAGCTAAAAGCACCCATGGGCTGGCTTTCGACAGGAATCAGTCACCCTTTGTTAACACAAAGGAAATGTGCTGCGTCGGGTAATTCAATTTTAAGATCAATGTTGTTCAATTATTTAGTAATACATTCTCCTAGAACAGCATTACGCGAGCACTGTGATATTTTTCAATAGGGTTGGGGGGAGATGAGGTGGCAATTTATTGATCCGATGAGGCTGTGGGGGACTGATAAATTCTGCAAATGTCAGAGTAAGCCCAACAACACTAGAAATTATTCCACTATTTTATCTATACATTAAGATGAAATTGCAAAGCACAGACACTTTTTCAGTGCAAAAGCCATCTCTGTGGATTCTCCTTCTACTGAAGGTACAGATCTAAGGTCAGTCCACGAGGGAAAAATCATCAGCAGAGAGAAGTATCTTTGAAAATCCCCTTAGGAGACATCAGATCAAAAACTGACAAACCATGGGTCAATAACATCAACTGGCTGCTTTCCTCTTGGGCAGGATGTGATCTCTGTTTTTCTAGGCAAGTGCCACAGGAAGTAGTTGGTTTGTGTTTTCAGGCAATGCCCTGGAAAAGGGAGTTTTGCATCTTTAAACCCCACTGAAACTTACACTATGAAGCATGAGAAGGGGCTGGGGGAAGAAATAGCAAGTCTGTAGTTCCCATGTTGCACTTGCTCTGGAATCATTTGTTCATTGGTTGGCTGGAGGGGATAGGGGCTTGCACTGTTAAGGGTCTAGCTGGAGCTCTGTTCATTGAACACCACTCCACCAGCTTGCTGGGTTCGTCGACTCTCTGGCTCCCTCTGAAAAGTATGCCACCTGCTTTGACCTCTGTGCTAAATGCACTTGGCTGCCAGGCTGGTCTGTATGTCTCTCAGCTCTCTGCTAACCAAGTGTTAGTTTTATTGTCTTAAATCTGTTTGTGATAATTATACTTGCTTTTATAATTATATAATTTAAGTATTATGTAAACTGACATATTATGAGTGTGAAAAGGGACTTATCTCTATGAAAACTAAATTGAATGCTTTGAAAAACAATGAGAAAGGAAATTATCTAACAAATGCTTTCAAATGTGAAGATAGTGAAAATATAAAAAACTAGTAGTCTTGATTCAAATTACATTAAAAGTCTGTTGAGGTCTTCTAGCATTTTCAAGGAACTAAAAGTGGAAATTAGAGTTATATATTATATTATTATGAGAAAGGAAATGTAGAGTTCTAATCAACAGATCCACACTCAGGGATTGTATTCTGCATAAGAAAATGGTACGCCTATAAATTTGTATGTTTTAAAAAGTTAAAATACACTGCTTAGGGCAAACACCGGGGATTGTTCCATCATATTTATTCCTTACTTCCTTTTTCAATTGTAGAAACCCTGAGGTCTAGCTGGCCCACAGCATCGAGCCCAGAGGGTATATTTCTGAGGTGCTCTTGCAGGTCCATGTGGCCATGTGCCCAAGCTCCACCAAAGGGATGTGAGCAGAAGGGATGGGCCCATCCCCGTCATGCCCTTAGTAGGAACACGTACATGCTCACACTGGTCCTCCCTTCCCATCGGCTGGAACACTCACATGGTGGCGGAAGCTGGAGCTACCTGCAGGGATCTGGAGATGATAGAAGGCCTGTGTTGAGGTAGACATAGCCCATCCCCCCTGGGCAACCTCTGCTTCCTATGCCTGTCCTATTTCGTGGGCAAGAAATAAATTTCTGTCTTCATCGGTCCTCTGTATTTTCAGGCCTCTTTGTTATAGAAGAGTGGACTGTACTCCAACTACAATACACCCTTTGTATCTATCTATCTATCTATCTATCTATCTGTAATTATATAGTATGTATGAGTGTTTTCTGATTTTACTTTAAATGACCTTGTCAATTAACTGAGTGATCCACCAACTCTGATAACAAGGCTTCTACTATATTATTTCTCCTCCTTTTTACACTGGGCATGACAGCTGAGTTTGTCTCCGTTGGCAGTGCTTTTGGTGAGAGCTGACTTTGTGTCTCTATGACAATGAGCTGCGCCAGCAGCGCCTTCATCTAGTTAAGTTCTGTGAGTAACATAGGGTTGACCAGCTGGCCGTTGTCAGCATATGAACCAGACGAAGAATGGCTCAAATGCTCAGAGAGCAGCCCCTGTGCCCCTGAGGGTAGCCACTTTGGAGGGTTCCGTGGCTGGCATGCGTGCTGTTGCTTGTAGGAATGGTGCCCCAGAGTTGGGCAGTGCCCGGCCTGAGCAGCTAGGTGTCCATGGAGCCCCTGCTGGTGCGTGCTCACAGACTTCTCTCTCAAGCTCCTCCCCTTGTTCATCCATCATTGATTCTCGGTGCTGGCAAGAACACAGCGAAGGAGACATGCTTCCGTATCATGGGTGGGAGTGAAAATTATTCAAGTTTTTGAGGAGGGAAGCGTATCAAAAATTAAACACTGTATATGCTTTGAGCAAGATTTTCTCCTTCTAGGAGGTTTTTTTTAAGAAAATCCCATCCATGTGCACGGAGATGTGTGTGCAACAGCGTTCACTGCAGAAGCAGAGAAAGATGGACACCTTCTTCTAGTCCTTCACTTCTTCCCTCAAGAAATGTTCTCTGAGCACATGTCAGGTATACAGCTTATGGAAATTCAGGCTGGACAAGACACACAAAACCCTGACCTTGTGGAGCTTACTCACCTTCCCATGTGTGGGGGGCTCAGATTCACGATCAACAAGTGAACAAACAAGTAGGTCACCGTGTCAAACAGTCCACAAGGCAATGGATGCAGAAGCCACGGCTCATCCACATTACAAAAGAATGACATCAAAAACCATTCAAGACATATTGTAAAATGAAAAAAAACCCACTGCAATACAATGTGAGTAGTGAGGTCACAACTCTGAAAAAAATACGTGTTTATGGGCATACACATGGCTGTAATTGTTCAGAAACCATCTGGAGGCTTGTATGTGACACTATTAATAGTAGTAGCTGTCTCTGGGTTGAGAATCTAAGTGCCAGTGTGTATCTGGGGGGAAGTGAGAATAAGGGCGTGTGTAGTACTTTATTCTGTATTATTGCGTTGTCCACGCTGAGACTATGTTCCCGCTTCACTTCCATATTTAAAAGGGAGAAACCAATGAGAAATAATCTGTGCATCCCTAACGCTGATGCGGGTATAGGGCAGCGGGGGAAGGTTCTCTCCTGCCCTGATGCTGGGCCTGCAAATTTGTCTCACCTTTCTAGAGGGCATTGTCCACAGTTTTAAAGAGTTCAACTTTTTGAAGCCGCAATTTCACATGTGGGAATCAGCCTGGAGAAGTAACCCACCTTGTGCTAGAGAAATTCAAGAACATTCATTTCAGCCTTGTCTGTGATAGCTTACAAAATGGTGTCCAGCAATGGGGCAATGTCTAAATAAATGGTGGTAATTCCATGTGATGAAACAGTGCACAATGCTCAGTCTTGTGTTAGTGATTGGACGCAGTAAACGTCACTGCGTGACAGTGCGTGAGAAGAAAGGAGTAAAAAACACCACTGCTTACATGCACGATCCAATGTTGTAATCAAACTCATCTAGCGATGTATTCATATATCTACCTGTACATGTGTGTGTGTGTCTGTATGAATGTATGCATCTGTCCGCCCATCCATCCATCCATCCACCTACCAAAAGTAAGAATAAAACCCATGCATTTTAAAGTGATAGTGTTAAGGTATACCTGCTTGTTTAAAGATAGTTTTGTAAGGTTTCCCAGGTGTCTGTGATGCAGAGGCATTACTTTCATGAGCACACACATGCACAGCAATGCAAGTTACCTTAGTACAAACACCAGTCACCAAAAAAACCTGTGTGCGGCAACCCTGACCATCACCTCTTCCCCTTTTCCGTCTGCCAACTCGAAGTTCATTAATCCTGAGGACAGTGTGCCACCATGACAGCTGCTATGAACTAGGCTGAACCATACAAAGTGGTTGTAGGTAAAAGATATTGGCCATTTTACAGGGTTCGGCACACTATCTACAGTGTATTCTTTTGTCTGAATGAAATTAGTCAGTCTCTCCAGGTTCTCACTGTTTACTGCAACAGACCGTTCTTTCTGGGCCACTCTGTGAGGAAGGTGGCCGGGCACTTTCTCTCCTGAGATGGGGGATTTCTGATTTCTGCAATCACTCAGGCCCTGCCGCTGATAGGGTCCCAGGCTCGGTGCGCCGCCATGCTGTCGCTGTTGGGGAGTTCGCAATCAGTGTTGGACACCAGGCCCCACATTTTCATTTGCATTGGGCCCCACACACTCTACAGGGATCTTAGGTGGGAATATTCTGGAAACCGATGGCCTGTGATATCAAGTATGCAGATCAAGAAGATGGTGTTTTTGGAAACCCCAAGGGGGCAGTCAGATAAAATTGCCCTCATTTTCTAAGCTGTAAGCTTAGGTACATTCACACCAGCTTCTGTGTCGCCGGGAACATTTCAGGGGGAGCAGGAGGTGGACATGCGTAGGAAGTAATGGAAAGCATCACTCGGTTCTCCTACCCTCCCCCCCCAAAAGTGATAAAGTTATATAACTCCCTTGGGTCCAAATGGGCACTCGGAGTTCTCATTATTGCATTCATAAGCTTTCCAGATGCCCATCAAGGAGAAAAGGCGTTCTACTCACTGGCTTTTGGAATGAAACTGGCAGGAAATAAAACAGCTCTGACTTCTGTGGCTCCCCCAAGTGCAGCAAGTATGATGCTTGTTAGTTTGCATTCTTGCCTTATTAAAGCTGAGCTCTCAGCAGAAGGAGATCCTCTCCAAGTCTGCTCCCTGCCGGAATGATACCCTTATTAATGGGGAGGGGAGGGAGAGGCACAAGAAAGAGCTTTGTTTGTCAATTGCACTCTCCTACACACCTCAGCGCCATGTGATTACCTTTGACCTATCACAATTTTGAGGGGCTGTAGTACAGCCTCTCCCTGTCAATCAACAACATTTCCAGAAGGAATATTCTTGGGATGTGCAGGCCACATTTCAGTGAGTCCTTGCTTATGGGGCATTATCGCCACATTTTTTATAGGGCTCTTTCAAACCAAGTGGTATTCTATTTTCTAGTACGTCTCAGGCTGGACTTGGTCTTCGAATAAGTTCAGTCCTTTGGCCTAGTATTTCCTAAGAATATATCCCAGGTAAGTAACTAGTGGTATTCACAAACATTTAGGTACGAGCAAACTTATTTAAGAATTGCTTACAATGCTTTCAGAAGTGATGCCCAACAACAGAGCAATAATGGCGATTCGATGTAATGGACAGTGTGCCACCATTAGAAATCTTATTTATAAAAGCCGTTAATGGTTGAGGTAGAGGTATATCTCAATGTCTGAATCTGCTGGTTGTCTGTGTATGTTGCTACCCAAGACCACACAGAAGTAGAAATAGTCAAATAACCCAGAAGACTAATGAAGAAATAAAGGTTGGGATCCATGCTTGGAGAGGAAGTGTGTCCTCTCTCAGAGGCCAGAGGGAGGGGAGATACAAAATGGACAAGAGACTGAAGTTCTAGAGAAGGTGGGCGGCTGGGAGAGACCACGAGAGTTCCGGAAATGGGAGGGAGAAGGACAGGATGTTTCACTGCGATAAATGGGTCGGGGAGTGAAAGATCTCAGAGTTACTATTAGTCACCCCAAAGAACCTCGATTCAATGGCCTTGTGTACTCATTTTTTTAATCCTCACCCAGGATATGTTTACTGATTTGAGAGAGAGAGAGAGGAACGGGGCGGGGGCGGGGTGGAGACATCGCTTGGCTTCCTCCCATATGCACCCTGACCGGGGATCAAATTTGCAACATTTTAATGCACAGGATGACACTCCAACTAACTGAGCCACCTGCCCAGGTTGAGCCTTGTGTCCTCTTAAACCCCTCTGGGGAGAGGGTCAGGGACATAGACTCACTGAGAAGGGATGAGGACAGGCAAATCTTGCTATCTTGGTCAAGGTTGAACTTGCTAGGACCCCTAAAAACTATCTGTACAGGTGGTGGATGAATCAGAGCAATAACCTGGTTATTTTTATTTTTTAAGAATATGTGAGAGTTCTGAGATGCATTCATTCATTCAGTAACTAGTTCACAAGCATCTATTATTTGCCAGGCACCCTGCTAGGTACTGGCTTATACATTGTTGAACGGGATAGGTTTCTGCCCTTGGGAGATTGTGCATTTTCATGAAGGAACTCTTAGGTCTTTGCAAATAGAACACAATAGGAAAGCAAGAGAGTATTACATGGGATAATGTTTTTCTTGCTGGAAATATGCCATTAATATAAATGGCTTCATGAAGAATTTTGAGTTTTGCTGGTCCAGCACATAAGTCAGTCTTCAATAAATGCTTGGAGAGGGGAGTGATGGATAGGTTCTGATTTGATTTCTTTCAAAAATTGGTTTTGAACTTTGGGGGAAGATTCTCTCATCATGTCTCTTAAGGGAGCAGTTCTCAGTATGATATATTGATATCTGGGATGTCAAAGTCAGTTTTGAGATGTAGTATCAATGATTAGTAACATACAGAATTCCCAAGTTTTTTAAAAAATCATTTGCTTTAAAAAATATAGTCAATGATATTTCAAATGAAATAATGACTTCTATTATGATTCTAAGAGAGAAAAGACTGGACTTTTAACCGGAGACTTGGGAATTATCCTGAAACCTACATCCAATTTTATTTCTGCCTCAACTCCCTGTGGATCACTGATATGGCACTTTAATTTGTCTGAATTCTTTTTTCAAAACTGTACATATCTGAGGGAGTTAGAGTTGCTTATTATTTATTTTGTTACTAGCAAAGCTTCATCTTGCAGCCATTGTGTTTGCTTGTAAACAAGTAACAATATGAAAGATCCTATCAGGAAGCATTCATTTCCATTTTTACTTAGGAGCAATATAAATTTTAAAATCAGGGATATTGAGCAAAACCATGCGGTATTGTGTGTCTGACCTGAATTGAAATGATCCTCGCTCAGGATAAATAAGAGCAAGAACTGTGGGGAATTTCAGAACGTATGCCCGACTTGAAATGACTCGTTCGTTACTCACAGAAAGGTGAGCGCAGAAGAGAAATCACGACTTGAGGTCACATTGGGCTCCCCAGCTGTTGCTGAAGTACTGTTGTCATCTCCCTTGCTTTCTGAGCCTTATCTCCTGTTGATATGGTTCTTATAACTTGATTTCTTTTAAAGCTTTGCTTTTTCCTAAGGTATTTATAGACATGAGTAGGAATACATAACTGGTAATCCATAATAAGTAGGGGAGTATTTAGTCCTGTTATGGCAAAAGCCTGGAAGATGTAAGGTAGAATTTTCTGGAAGGCAGGTGAGCCTAGGGTTACAGAAGCTGCAGTAGCTCCTTGGTGTTCCTTAGCCTGGCATTCTCAAGGAGTCAGCCTGATGTCTGTGTCAGTTAAACCTTTCTTCTTCCTTTTTCTTTTTTAATATTCATGAAGGACACACTTTTTGATTTTAGAGAGATGGAAAAAGAGGGAGAAAGAGAGAAACATCAATGTGTAAGAGAAACATCAATTGGTTGCCTCTCGTATATGCCCCGACTAGGATGGCACCTGCAACCTTGACGTGTGCGCTGACCTAGAATCAAACCTGCAACCTTTCGGTTTCCAGGGCAATGCTCCAATCAGCTGAGCCACACTGGTCAGGGCTTCCATTAGTTAAAACTTTTTTTAAAAGATTTTATTTACTTATTTTTAGAGAGAGGGGAAGGGAGGGAGACAGAGAGGAAGAGAAACATTGATGTGTGTTTGCCTCTTGCACACCCCCCACTAGGGACCTGGCCTGCAACCCGGACATGTGCTCTGGCTGGAAATTGAACTGGTGACCCTTTGGTTTGCTGGCCGGCACTCAATCCACTGAGCCACACCAGCCAGGGCCATTAGTTAAAACTTTGAGTGCCAGTGATAGAAATTCTCATTCTAATGCACGTAAGCAGAAGGAAGTCTGGCTTTTTTGGTTTATAGAATGAAAACATCCCCAATGAGCATTGATTTTCAGGGTGTTAGACAGCACCAGGGGCCCAGGGCTCTCCGTTTTTGTCTCTGCTCCCTGCCGTGTGGACCGCATGCCCAGGTGCCCTGTGACAACAGGGTGGGTACCCAGAAAGCCATACCTACGTTATTCCAGCTTTACGTCCAGTGGAGAAAAAAGTGTGTTTCTCTTTCAACATTTATCTCAGTAAACTGCGCCTGAGCCTGGCTCACACTCTGCTTCTCTGCAACCCAAACCGAGAGCAAGAAAGACAGAAACCCCAAACTGTGCCTGGGATTGTAGCTTCTCGCCGTACAGTCTCAGATAATAGAGGACCAGGGTTTTCATTTCGAAAAGGCTCAGACAAGCGGGTGGATAAGGATCTCAGAAATAATTCCTGCTCATCCCTGTCAGAGCAAAGAAAGCCTGGAGAGCTTTTTCTTTTAAAAAGTATTTTATTTATTTTTTATTCTTAGAGAGAAGGGAAGAGAGGGAGAAAGAGACGGCAAGAAACACCAATCAGTTGCCTCTCGCATGCATCTGGACTGGGGACCGAACCCACAACCTGGGCATGTGCCCTGACCGGGAATTGAATCAGTAGCCTTTCACTTTGCAGAACAACGCCCAACCAACTGAGGCACACTAGCCAGGTCTAGTGCTTCTTTTTTCAGAACTCTTTTCCTTTGTTTCTTCCTTCTTTTTTTTATGATGACTTAAATCAAATTCACCGGCTTGTTGGTGAGACATTTGTAAGCCTATGTCATCCAAGCCCCCACTGAAACAACAGTGGTGGTCCATGTCCCAGGGGGACTGGAGGCCTGGGTCTTTGGGGCTTTGAATGGGGCGTATGCGCTTCGGTTGAAACCCCAACATTTAGTTAATGCTGTGTCATTTAATATGAGTCTCCTGAGAAAAAGGCCAGAGTGAATAGATATTTTATGATCCTCCCAAAATGATCTAAATTCCATGTATTTGGAGGTGACTTCTTTGAAGCTTTCCGACTCTCTGATTTTACCTTCCAAAGACTGGGAAAGGAAGAGGAAGACCCATAATTTAAGGCCACAGTCGAAGCACACTTGACTGCAAAGAACAATAAATTGCCATCAGAAATCAATACATCGTTTCCCAAAGCTTGTTTGGGGAGAACCACCCCATCTTCACAGACACAGTGAACGTCTGCCGGTTTCATGGTTGTTGCTGGGAGTTTATACTGCAGGGTGTTTCCAACGGACGAAGGCAGGGAAGCTTGCTTATTCAGCCTCCCTCGCAGTTTGTGCGAACTGCCCGGAAATCCCAGAGAGGACGCCTGTGGACTCACAGCGAAGCCATCTTCTCCCTGTGCGACTCACAGGCCAGCTGAAGAAAAGACGCCTGCGGGAGTTCACAGAATTGTTCCCTCCTCAATGCCTGACTCGGCACACAGGGGCCCAGATCCAGCAACTTGGTTTGATTAATGCAGATAGTGCTAAAGGTGGAGGCAGTCTCAACATAGGATGCTTCGTTTTAGATATTGGAAGGACAAATTCAACATCTCTTAGGAGACTGAACATGTATAAATATTTTGATAACAGCCACAGAATGTACAAAACCCTTATTTACCATTTGAACAGAGCGGGAAAGTATCGTTTGAGGATTTGGGGTTCAGGCATAAATAGTTTGAAGAAGTATGCTGAAGTGTGATCCACCCTCCCCCGCCCCCCACAATATCCTTATTTAAGAGTACTGGGAAATTTAGATCACAGTAAAAACTGATCTATTCACTAATTTGGATTTCATTATGCTCTGACCTTAGCTAAACTAATATTTACCTCTGCTTTCCATTCAGAAAGAATTAACTATGCCACATGAAAGATTTTGCTAGGGAACATCTCATTTATTTATTAAAGTACTCAACAGCCCAGAAATTGCATCTCATTGAAATTGTTTTGCAATTCACCTGGACTCCAATTAGTCCAAAACTATGAAGGTTGACATATTTCCCATTATGCCACAAAAACCTGAAGTTCAAATTTTAAACACAGCATTTCTTTCTAATAACATGTTTTTATAAAATTAAATGTTTTTCCTCTTTTAAAGACCCATCTTTTCCTTTTTGTGCCATAAATAGTAATGGAGCGTCATTAGTACCTGAAACATCCGCCTTTCTGTGTAAACCTCTCTGGCCTTATTATTTGTATCCTGAAATAGAGCCATTTTATTCATTGACACCGTGAACTGTCTTAGCTCTAAGTATGAATTAAGCAGAGCCAGTAAAATGTTAGCTGGCTTTTCCATCCCCTACCCCCAGTGCTTTGGAGAAGCTTAGATATTTCCAAAGTCCTCTGTTAGACAGTCATCAGTGTCTAAGGGTCTTATCAGGTGAATGCATAGCAAGGCGATTTCTAAGACAGACTAATAGAAACAAAAACATCCTAAGGGTGACTTTCCTGCCTGAGACTGTTTCCCCGTCTGAATGCAGAAAGAGGTGGGGCCCCCTCCGACATAGCTGTCTCCACCCAGAGCATAAAATCCACTTTCAACATGACCTACTGTGCCTTCTTTTTTTTAAATCCTCACCAAAAGACTTTTTTTTTCCCATTGCTTTGAAAGAGAGAGCAAGAGAGCAAGAGAGAGAGAAACATCAATGGGAGAGGGGATATTGATTGGTTGCCTTGTCATAGACACTCTGGCTAGGGATCGAACCCACGACCTGGCTATATGCCCTGACCAGGAATGAAACCCATGAACTTTCAGTCTATGGGATGAAGCTCCAACTGACTGAGCCACATCAGCCTGGGCAGTGACCTACCATG
The DNA here is from genome assembly GCA_004024845.1 of Tonatia bakeri. Classification (NCBI taxonomy): domain Eukaryota; kingdom Metazoa; phylum Chordata; class Mammalia; order Chiroptera; family Phyllostomidae; genus Tonatia; species Tonatia bakeri. The sequence goes on from PVIA01008657.1 coordinate 13,531, forward strand.
CCTTCTAATGAATAAGCACGAGGTCCCTGAAGCAGCCTAGTTTCTCCCATCAGTCCAAGAAGACTATCTTTTTGGGGTGACTCACTTCTGAGAAGTCCTGTCCCTAGAACGAAAGAGTAGATGGGGGAGGTCGAATAGAAAACTATACTCTATATTCTGTTTCTACTAACAGAATACTGTAGCTGTAAGGAGCACTGATTGTAATCAGCCTCCCATAGGTTACGAGGACATTGCAAATCGTGGCAAGTTCCAAAAGCTGTAAGCTCCTTCTGGACACTGTGTAAGCTAGGACCACCATCTTAGAAGATGCTGCCACACATTTTTCTGTTTGCCTGTGCTTCCCCGCCTTTATAATTACCCTTCAGCAAAAATTATTGGTCTGTAAGGCCAATAATTATTGGTCTGTAAGTCAGACCAATAATTTGTTTACCAGATACTTATTGTTTTATACCAGGCTTTGTGGATGGGCATGGGAGATATAGAAATTGATGTGATAGACAAAATTCTTCTCATTTGGGAACTTATATTTCTCAGGGGGGATGGGGGTAATAGTAGGCAAGTCTTTAATGTAAGAACGGTGAGGGAAAAGTACTCCAGCAAACACAGCAGGGGAGGTGTCATGGTGGCAGAGCAAGACAGCAGCCCTGTTGGTTAGGAAACCAGAAAGCACTCACTGTGTTTTCATATTTAACCTTTTGAAGGGTTTCATCAAAAGACAGACCTATTTTTGCAAGATGGTTGCATTAGTCAGGGTTCTCCAGAGAAAGAGAACCAATAGGAGAGATGCAGATACAAACTTAGATACAGATACAGACAGAGAGAGAAAAGATTGATGACAGCAATTGGTTCATGCATTTATGGAGGCTGAGAAGTCTCACAATCTGCTGTGAAAGCTGAAGAGCCTGCAAAGCCAGTGATATAATTCAGTCCAGGTTCAAAAGCCTGAGAACCAGGAGCTCCAATGTTCAAGGGCAGAAAGAGATGGACGTTTCAGTTCAAGAAGAGGGGGAGAATTCATCCTTCCTTCACCCTCTTGTTCTGTTCAGGCATCCAGCACAGTGGTGGGTCCCCACCCACACTGCTCATCTCTCCTGGAAACACGCTCCCAGACACACCCACAAATAACGTTCTACCAGCTGTCTGGGCATCATCCCTTCGTTCTGTCAAGTTGACACATGAAAGTAACTATCCGTCACAATGATTCCAGAGCGAATCCTTATTTCATCTCAAGCACACCAGTGCTTATGGTAACCCGACTTTGAAAGGGCCATGAGTTTGAACTTGGACACTTCTGACTTTTCGTTTGAAAAAGAATGCTTCCTCAGTCCCTTGACGGAAGGACAAGAATGAATGCTTGACTCTATAGTCAGATGTGTGGCATGGTGTCCTCCAGTGAGCTGGGAGGCCTGTGGCCCACACATTGCAATGGGAGGCTTGCTCCCTGATCCTGAACTTGCCAGAAATCCTATTGATTTCCAAGGGTGTTCTATGAAGATGAGGCTGCATACTAAATGATAGGCCAGAGCCTACGGGATCCCACATCTACTGTCTGTCTCCTTAAATAGACACGTTCAGCTTGCAAGTCTTGCAAACAATATAGTTTTCAATAATTTAGCAAATGATCTCCAATGTCTTAAAACTTTTATAGAACTTCAGGTTTGTTTTATATCCTGGATGCTACTACAAATAAAAAAATATTTATTATATAGCCAAGTACTTACACAAACAGAACATTTTTAGAAAAAAGGAGGGGAAAAGGACAAATGTTTGTAGATAAATACCTGTAAAATATTTTAACAAGAAAACCCTGTTGCAGGGAGAATGGATATGATGCCCAAATTGGAACGCAAAGTCAAATAACCTTCCTGTCTCACTTACCTGGCTTGTGGTGACAGCTTCAGAGTTGGGTGTGGCCGCGATCAGATGAGTTCGGAGAGGGAGGAAAACGAACCCCATTTATTGCTCAGACAGTGCCTTGTGCTTCCGAGATGTTTTGTGAAGTTGTGTTTTATGGAGACACATGGTTTAGTCTTGAAAATGAGTTCTTTCTTCCAGTCAGCAGGAATTCACAAACATCCTGCTTTCACTACCGCATGTGTGGGGGATTTGTAGAGAAATGCCCAGAACTGCATGGGATTTTGGTGCTCTTATTGGCATTTCCCATTATTTTGTACTGCACCGGTGGTTCTCAACTCTGTTCAGATCAGGTCAATTGTTATAACAAATGTTTAATAATATATCTTTTATGAAGTAAAATTTATAGGTAATGTGACCCACTTATCATATAACTTTAAAATATAATGTCCTCATGATAATATAATGAGAAATAAGAAAATGACTGTGATTTATGACAATAATAATAATATAATGTGTATTTCAATACAGGAATGTTTAGGTTTGACCTTGCTGGAAGACAGAAATGTGATAGTCAAACATTTGCACTTACTGTGGGTTTGGCTATTTATACGTATCTACACGATGAATACAGACATAATGTGTTGGTGGTAAGATTTGGAAAATACTGAGATTTTCCAAAATGATGAATGACTGCCTCCAGAAAGTCATAAACCAAAGTAAAATCTTACATCAATGTCCACAGAGATCACGTTCCCAGAAAATGGAATGTTTAAAACTGTGAAAAAGACGTTTGAGGTTTGAATGTGAAGTGCCGTTAGGTTCTAGTCTCAGAGGATTCTGGAACAGTGTGTCACCTAGGTGGACATCCAAGAGGACATTGCAAAGTCTGGACATCCCAGGCTTTGGGAGCATCCTCTGAAGGGTCACTTCCAAATGGTGCCAATTTACTTTAGGATTTTCGATTCTAATTTTGATTCTAGAATTTTCTGGAGGATGGGAGAGCTTTGGAGCTAGAATACCCGAGTCCTGCCCTTTAACAGTGTGCACTGGGCTGATGACCTCTTGGTTCTTCTGTTCCCTTGCATGTACAATCGGATGACAGTGGTACCTTCTTCACGCATCTGCCGTGAGGGTCAGATGCACTCTGTCACGTGGGAAGTGTGTAGGACAGTGCTCAGCAAACTGTGTACACGTGTCACGCAGAGGAGAGTAGTAGGAGGAGCTCAGAGAACCAACGTCATGAGTCAACTTTGTCTATAAGTAACACCGAGCGAGGAGAGAAGTGTAACATCCAGCCATACTTGTGACTGACATACATGTGCACACACGTGACTGAGACATACATTTATTTTTTATAAATTACTTTATTGTGGTTCAATTATAGTTGTCTGCCTTTTCTCCCCACCACTCCCCCCAACCCCAGCCAAACCCACCTCCCTCCCTTGCTTCTACTCTCCCCCTTGGTTTTGTCCATGTGTCCTTTATAGTAGTTCCCGAAAACCCATTTCCCCACTGTCCCGCTCCCCTCTGGCTATTGTTAGATTGCTTTTAATTTCAATGTCTCTGGTTATATTTTGTTTGCTTTTTTCTTTTGTTGATTATGAGACATACATTTTTTAACCAAGAGATGACACGGTGTTTTAGAACAGGTAGTGGCATGGAAATCAGAAGGTCTGAGCATTGTGTTCCTCGTGTAGGAAACGAGATGATTGTAGTGTATGAATGATAACAATGGTGATGATGATGTAACATGTTTTGAACTTGACCAGGTGCGAGGCACCGTGTTGAGGGCTTTGCACTCATATCACCTCCTTCCTACGACAACAACACTAGCATTTTACATCGAGCGCGTTGCCTCTGGCAGATTTAACTGAGGCTCTTGCAGCTCAACTTGGCCTTGGGTGGCAGGCGTGGGAGTTGAGCTTCATTGTCAGCATCTAAATTGGGGTCACTTCCTCTCTGAGATCCGACTCTACTGGACTCTCTTATCCTGGCCACACCTGGCTGAAACCTTGGTGCTGAAATGTCTCACCTAGCGCAGTTTTGAAACAAACCTATAAAGGCTGATGACAAAGGGTGCATAGGACCCTGGCGCCAGCATATACGCACTCTGTTCTGACCTTCCCCTCTCCTGTGCTCATTAGTGTAACAGGATGACTCAGAGATCTGCGGTGAATTTATTCTTTAGAGCCTAAGCAGGTGGATGTGGCCGGTCAGTAACACTGCACAATGTTGCATAATTTTGTGAATTGAGAGCAGCACAAGGAGAACCATTTAGTGCACACTTGAAAGGATTTGCAGAAAGCACCTGAGGTGCGTGGAGGTGATTGTGTGACTGTGATGGTAATGCGGACTGAGGCTAGTGGGGGTGGGGGTTGGTGCCTCTGACCTTTGGGAAAGAGCTGTCACTGTGTGGTCACGTAATTTGTGCCTATTCCGGCAGGGTCAGGGTGGGAAGAGCACAGGACGCGTGCGGCAAAGAAGACACCCGAATGGGATGAACGAGTCATCTGAGTGAGAAAAGCAGCGATCTTAATTGTCAGAGAGAAGCCCAGGATTATTGCTCATTTTGTTAAGCAAAAATACAGCATGAGAAGAATACCGTCTTTAATTATTTTATTTTCTCCCAAAGATGGATTCAAGTGATGCAGATTTTTTAAAAAAGCCACAAACCAAGAAAGCTCACTTGAGTGGGACTAAAGGCTTGTGGCTTCTGCACACTAAGAAAATCATGACTTCACAGAATAACACGAGGCATTTTAAATCCCCACGTGCCTGCCTCTCCTTTTCTCCCTGTGGCCTGAATCTCCAGTCTGTACAACCCAAACCCTGACCCTGACTGTAACCCTTACCCTGTCCCTAACTCTAACCCTGCATTCCACTTTAACTAGAATTTCCTTCTAATATTCGAGAGCTGTGGTTCATGGACTTTGTTCTCAAATTGAAGAAGTTACCAGACAAAGGAAACTTTAGAAATTTCCATCCATCTAATGAAGGCAACAGGAATTCCCTGAAGGGTTATTGATGGAAAAGGTGCAGCTGTTTAGATATCTGGAGACAGAACTTTAGCTGATCCATAAATACGTTATCTGACTTGTAAGGGGCCAATGCAATGTGAGGACCCAAGGAGGTTCTATCCGACAGAGAGTATTTGGGATAATGACGTGAATGGGCGTGAAAGTGAATTCACAAGTGCTATTCAATGTAATGAGCCATTATTATCATTATTGTTATTATGAGAAACCCACATGTCCAGTCTGAAATGTATGTGTCTTTAACAACCAATCTTTTTTTCCCCTTTCTGAATCTATACAGTATATTACTTCATGCTGAGGCACTTGAAAAACTCCTATGGATGAAGTTGTTTCACATGATATTTACACAACTTCACAAGCCTTTCACTAGAATTACATTATTCTTCCTCTCACATGCACGCACACACTTCAGACTTCCTCTGCTGAATATCTTGAGTTTGTTCACCAGTTATTTAGTGACTGCATCCCCTATCTATTGCAGATGCAGAGAGAGATCTGTTCAGCACCCACTGTTAAACCATCCTGTATGGCTCCATCACATAAGTAACACAAACTCAGTGAAGGAAATCTGGACAGCTGAGAAATTACAAAGTGGGGAATCGTCCTTGATCCACGCCTTGAAGACAGCTGCTGGCGACATGTGGACGGTCCTCCTTCCGACTTTGGGTCATCTGCATCACTCTCTTGATTTGTATTTTATATAAAATGGGATCATTTTACTCACAATGTTTTATAGTCTTTTTTTTTTTTTTTTACCACTTATTGTTGTTAACATTTAGCAAACCAATGGACCTTCTCCACGGCTTGGTTTTGAACAAACACATACTAGCTCGTCCTATGCTGATACCATATTTTACTTAACCGGGCTGACTTGGCACGGTCACGTATGGTTTCTTTGCAGCGTGAATAACACGGCAGCGATGGCCCCTGTGAAGACACATTTGAGGGCCTCTCTGTTCCCCCAGGATGCGTTTTCAGCAGCGTTGTTTCTAGATGGAAGGAAGGGAACTTCTGGAGGATTTGATACAGATCCGCAGATTGTTCCTGAGAAAGTTTGTGCCAACAACCCCTTTCTGACTTTTTCACGCGCTGCCTTTGTCTGTTGTCCATGAACCTTAATGTGTTGCTTTACGTCGTCTCTTCCACCAGAATGCAAGTCCAGTGAGGACGTGGACTGCCTGCCTGGGGCATGGCCACGGCTTCAGCACCTGGGACTGTGCCTGGCACCAAGGAGTCACTCACTGGTATTTCTAGAATGGAGGGAAAGAAAGAAGGAAGGGAGGGTGAGCAAAGTGGGAGGGAGAGAAGAACAAATTGGAAGTGAAGGGAGAGAGAATGGACAGACAGAATCATACTGACTCCGTTTTGTTTTGAAATCCTCACCCGAGGATATGTTTATTGATGTTAGAGCGAGAAGAAGGGGGAGAGAGAGAGAAATGTTGATGTGAGGGAAACATGGATCGGTTGCTTCTCGTACATGCCCCAATCAGGGATCGAACTCAGAACCTAAGTATGTGCCCTGACCAAGAATCAAACCCGCAGCCTTTTGGTGCACAGGATGATGCTCCAACAAACTGGGCCACTCAGCCAAGGCCTGGCTCTGTTTTATAAATTTATAAATTAAGAAAGGAATTCTAAATGGGTAATTCTTGATTTCCTTTCAGCCCAATGTTTTCAGTACTGGAAATCATCAGCAGTATAAATAGTTACCTCTCCAAGTCCGTGAACATGGCTTTCAATGAGAAAGATTGAAGAGAGAAATTAAATCCTGAAATGTGTAGCGTAAGGCCAGAGTGCACGGCCCAGATGAGGCACAGGTGACTTCTGACGGAAAAACCAAGTACTGCTCTGCAATGTGGACGCGACACCTTGTGACTAAACCATGGAAATGTGGGGCTTTCCTGAGGTGCAGGGGTTGTGAGTGGAGGGAGGGTGGCAGTGTCCTGGGGAGTCAGGAGGGAAAATAAAATGACAAGTAGATAAATATTTGCTTTGAAGCTACGAACACAGACTGGCAGAGCGTTAAAATAAACGTCTACACTCTGAGGCTCGCTGGAGGAAAGCCTGCCGGGGAAGCACATGGAGAAATTGTGAACCGATGAGGAAGACTCTTGGTTAAAAGACTGGAACTCAGTGACCAGAGGGGAGAGGGGAGGGAATTTAAGGGGAGAAGGGTGAAGGGTTTGCAGGAACAGTTATAAAGGACACATGGACAATAATAGGGGGTGGGTAGAAATGGGAGGGAGGTGGGAAGGGCTGGGAGGTTTGGCTGGGGTCAGGGGAAAAGGCTGAAAACTGTACTTGAACAATTAAAATAAATAAATAAAATTTTAAAAAACCCTAGAACTTAGAATTTTGAACTTACAAGTATTTATTGGGTTGAAGATGATTCAACTTCCAAAAAGAAAATGGTTTTTCTTGTATAATTTATTTCACAGCCTCTCTTTCATCTGCATGCTTGTCTTTCTAAAGAAGAAAAAAAACAACTTTTTTTTTTTTGCCAGGAGAAAAGAATTTGGCCCCTTAGAGTAGATTTTATGGCTAACACAAGGCTGTGTGCCAAGTATGATAAGTAAATTGACATGGAAGAAAATTTGATCACGGTATCATTGGGTTAGGAATACCCAGGAGGGTAGAGTGTATATCAGTGGAAGTTAATGCATGATGGTGTATTTGGCTAGCACACAGTAAACATTAAATATTAATAAAGCAAATTCTATTATTTCTAGCTTTGGGGAGGGGAGGGACTCTGCTCAGGGATTTTTTTGTTTTGAATCCCCTAATTAAAATTAGTGCTTAAAAATAACTATTTCTCAATGAAGTGATGGAAATTTAAGTTCTCCTGGTTAGGTTTATGCCGGATTGAAGAAATGCAAAGATGGTACTTCAAGAGAGGAGGTTAAGACAAGATTAGCAGGAAAAATCAAACAGAGGTCATTTAGAAACCATATTATAAATGAGTAATATATTCAGTCTTGCAAGGAGGCTTGTGAGATCTAAAGGAATAAACAGACTGTGGATAAAAAGGAATTTAAAGCGGGAGGCACTTTGGAGACTTCAATGATTAAAGTGTACAATTCATAGTCATAACAACATGAGGCAAATAGCTTACACTCAGTGTGTGGGGCTCTTAGATAAATTCATTCAATATTTCCCATTTCTTTCAGAGGATGTGAGAAAGCCATTTACTCTGTATTGAGCAAGAGACACCACGTTCCAAAATGAGGCTCTTTGCACTCAAACTCCACAAAGCGAGGGCTCTCTGTCAATACGATGCTTTATTTAACTTTGTCTTCCCACCTGCATCTAAATTCAGGCTCCCTCCAGGGAAACCTTTTAAGTTTCTGCTAGGGGCTATTCACACTGTTCAGTGTTAACCCAAGTATAGAGAGACTTGGCTGGAGAAGTTTTATGATGCTGCTGGCCACTTTGACAGAGGAGAGAGAGCAGGGAGAGGAAGGCAGAGCATGCCAAGTTCTTCAAAGCGTGCCAAGGGCTTCGTGCCACAGGTTTTGGAGTTCGCTAGACCTGAGCTTGAACTTCAGCTCTGTCATTTGTTGGGCAACCCTAGGCAAGTTTCTGAAACTCTCTGAGCTTTGCCCCTCAGCAGAGGACATGTACTTTACAGATGAGTTCAGGATTAAAAATAGTTCTGCATGTAATGACCTTCATAGGTCTGACACATTTTAGGCATTTAGGGAATGGTACTTTATGTTGTTTAGGCCATGTTTTAAGCATTTAGGAAATGGTAGTTAAGAAACATAACTTTTTGCTTCAGTTTTTGTTTTTATGTGTAACAAGGAAGTAGGGAAGAGTAGAAAGACCGTGGTGTTGAAGTGTGACCCGGGCAAGTTATTAACCCTTCTGGACCTTAGCGTGTCTACATGAGGTTCTTACTGCTGCTATAACAACTTGCCACAAACTTAGCATCTGGAAACAACATAAGTTTATCATCTTACAGTTCTGTAGTTCAGAAGTCTGACACAGGTCTCATTAAGCTAAAATCAAGATGTTATCAAGTCTGTGTTCCTTCTGGAGGTTCTAGGGAGACCCCACTTCCTCCCCTTGTTCAGTTTCTGGGGACTGCCCACATTCCTTAGCTCATGCCTCTCACTCCGTCTTCGTCCCCAGCACTCTACTCCCACCTCCTCCCGCCCCCCTCTCCCACTTGTAGGACCCTCATGACTATATTAGGCCCAACCATTTCATCCAAGACTCTCTCTGCAGCTCAAGGTCAACCAATTAGCAACTTTAATTCCAATGGTAATCTTAATTTCCCTTTGCCATGTAAAGTCAATATATTCACATGTTCTGTGAGTTTAGGACACAGGCAGTTCAGGGTGATCATTATTCTGCCTACCACATTTATATCTATTAAGTAGAAATAGTAGCAAATACAGAAAATTTGACTTGATGAGGGAAGGAATTTCCCAAAAGCTACGGAGCTGATAGGAAGGTTAGGATTAAAAGTTACATAGTCTGACTCTGGTAGTCAATCACACAGTCTTCATCCCAGGCTGTGGGTTCACCCTATCATACAAGCCTCATAGGGCTGCGTGTAAAATTAAAGGAGATGATTCGTGTGAAAGTGCCTCGTAGACACAAGGCTTGGCCATGGTGGGTGTGTAATCATACTTGTCTGATTCCCATTTGGATATTTAATGTAGTCATTATTAACCAAAAATAATTGATAAATTTAGAGTACAGACTATTGATGAAGTCCTATGCTGGGAAATGTCAAGATTAAAAATAAGAAAAGATACGATTGACATATTACATATAATGATAGCTACCATTTATCGAACACTTATTATGCCAGACCATGGGTGGAACTTCTTGGTGTATATTAATTCATTCAATCCAATGCCCATGACCCTATGAAGCTGATGCAATTATTATCCTATTTTTAGTTAGGAAAACCAAGCAGAGGACAGTTAAATTAGTTGCTCTGGGTCATAGAACGGGAAGGTGCTAAAGCTTTCTGTATGATTTAGCAAAAGCGTATTGAGCCTAAACCAGCAATAATAGGATGCATGTATGTTTTGTGGGTCTAGCATTTATGTGAAGCATCTTAGAATGAGCAACCATTTGAATATAACACCAATTATACTAGCTGTGTGGAGATGAAAATCTGTTTGGCTGGAACACTAAGTCCCTAAATTCTTGAGCAGTTAGAGACTTCCCTGTTTTGGAGGAGACACAGAGGTGCTCTGGGGAGAGTGTGTGGCCCATACCCTTACAGAGCAATCCCGACCCTGGGGTGTCCGGCTGAGCTCCATGGCCAAAGGGCTTCCTTAAAAACAAGTTGACCAGACCTTTGTTCTCTCTTCCTTAGGCGAGATCTATAACCCAACCAAGGCGGTCGGTGCTTCCCAGCCTGGCTCTCCACAGGCTCCTGGGCCACCGGCCTCAGCACCACGCCACCCCCAGAGAGCCAGCGGGATGTGGAAGCAGAGCCAGCAGGTCAGGCTCTTGGTCCTGCATGCTCTAGCCAATCAAAATGGCTCTTCTTTATCTGCTGTGTTTATGTAAACTCAGGATTCCATTTTATTTAAGAGTGTGAAGGCTACGCCCCCCCCCTTTTCTCTTTATAATATTTGCTGCCGTAGGTCTTGTGACTCTGGAGGTAAGAAAAGAGGAAGCAAAGGAAGCAGGTAATGGGGGGAGTGTTTACCTTCAGAGGCTTGGTACTCCCCCTGCAGGTGACACTTCAGGTCCTGTCATCCCTCTGGCCTTCGGAGGAAGTGTTGGCTCCTCCCTTCTCACTCACTTCACACCTACCTCTTTTCACAGCCGAGTATAAGCTCCAGAAGGCAGGGCGATTGTTGACTTTGGACTTCAGCCCTTGCTCCCCGAGGAGCGCCTGGTGCTGGTGAGCACTTATGTGTTTGTCTGAACCAGTGAAGGGGCGGGGGCGGGGGGGTACAAATCTGTGAGGAGTCATCGGGGAGAAGCTGGGGAACCGGATGGCAACATTTTTAAGGGGACTCCAGGGAAATGGCTGACACAGGAAGAGGGGGAGGGGCTTTCCACTTTGGCCCTATTAGGATTTTCAAGGTCGTAATCAAGATCATGTCACTTTGCAAAAATGAACATTTCTCTCCCCCCTTCAAAACATCACCGGTTGGATCCAGTATGAGTAGGAATATCTATTTCATGGTATAGCATGGCTGAAAAATCTCGGGGAGTTGAAGGGACAGAGTTCATATCCCTCATAGCAATTGTCTGGCTGGGAGATTTTGGGCAAATCCCCTATCTGTGTAACGAGGTTTGTAATGCTTTTGCTTCCTGGTGTGAACTCAGAAAGTTAAGTCTCCTTTTTGAGAAAGGAAATGTAAAATAGACCTCTTTCTATCTTCCCCCGTCTCTGTCTCCATATCTTGGTGTTGATGAAAGGAATCATAAGTTAAACAAGGGATTTTGCAAAGAGAGGAAACAATCTTGAGAACCTAAAAATACCTTCTTATTCAGGCACTACAATGTGCAGCATTTTTCTCTGTAAACAGGATGGAGAAGGGCGCAGAATATTTAAACGCACGAGTGAAATCTGGGACAATGGTTCCAGGTAAAATGAAATTTGATTATTATCAGTTCTCTTTCGTAAGTTAGATAATCCCCCATGTTTTCTCATATTCCATGTACAGAAGATAAACCTTTTCGGAGACATCAAACTCTTAGACTATACAGACTTTTTACATTTTAATTTGAGACTCCAACCTTCATTCCCAAGACTTGGCTTACGGGAACTCTAGCCTTACAGAGGTTGTTTTAGAGAAATGTGCCCTAAAGCTGCCCTGAGAAGGGTCTGTGAGGTCTGTCTGACCGTTTGTATTAATTGTAAATCACTCACAAGTTCCCGCGCCTTCCCCCCTTTTTTGAAACCTACAGAGGAGGAGGAAGCAGTTCAGCTTATATTTTAAAAATGACTCTGTTGTGTCATTCATAATATAATGGTTCTAGAGCCTCTTAGTCTGGATTACCTTCCAGGCTCATTGTGAAAAATCAAATCAAATGATGACCTCTGAAACGCATTTAAATCTGTAGGATGGAAAATGACACGGAGGCTCTGGGGAGCGGTGTAGGTGGGCTGAGCTGGGAGGAAGAGGAGGAGAGAAGCGCAGGGTCTTTGGGGTAAACCAAAGTACGTCATTTCATCGTCTCTTTAGAACAGCCATTAGAGATTAAGCCTTCTAGACCCTTTTGCTCTTAGAAGATTATGACCTAAGTTTCTACTTCACATGGAGGTCAAAAGAAACAGTAAGCTTTTTAACATGTAGACTGTCAATGCGTTACATACCCCCCACCCCCACCCCCCACCAGATGAATGCCCTGCCTTTGCTGGTCCCCAAGCCTTGTGTTGAATTTGCCTACTGGGCACTCCAGCACTGGTTTATGCCATCCTCCAGATGGTGGAAATTAAATAGCCGAATCCATTCCAAACTCGTTTCTGTCTAACCACCTTCATCTGACATGTTTTTCAAAAGAGTTTGGGCATCTTCGAAGATTGATCTTTTTTTCCGCAGTCCCAAGTTTGGCTAAGTGAACCATTAAGAAGGGAAATAAATGGAACGCTGGAACAAATTAAGACACGCCCCAGGCACCAGCCCGCGTCTTTGTAGCTCCCATCTGCCGAGCTCTGGAGACTGAGGAGCAACGCAGCAGCAGAAGGCCGTGGGCACTTGGAGTTTTTCCTCTGCTCTCCCCGAAGATCCAGGTCCTTCCTAATGAAGGCGGGACAGAAGGTCGGGACCTGCTGCCCCAGTGCAGCCAGGACATGCATGCAGCGGTGATGGCTGGGTTCCTGACGCCCAGACCTCGTTCGGGAAGCGTGTTCCCTGTCTTTTCCTTTCCTCTTTTTTCCCCGATGCCTGTCCCGAAGTGGGTCCCTGCACACAGCCTGTGTCTGCAGGTTCCTCCTGGCGTGGAGTGCTGATGACGGCAGCTGGAGGACCATGTGCAGGAAGACTTAAGGAAAAGAATGCTGTTTGCTTCTGCGGGGTAATAAAGAGCCTGGTCAGGGTCCTGTTTCTGGCACACAGGTGCAGCTTCTGCTCTCGGGCCTCGTCTTGAATTTCTTCAGCACCTGCACTTGCAAAGCAATCAACATTTCCCTGCCGCCTGAGCTTGATGTATGGGAAGATGCGCCATTTCTTCCTCTAGAAAATAACGATGTTGGACTTTATCCTCTGGAAGCCTCCTGGAGCCCCGACACCTGTGAGGTTCACATTCAAGGTGAATCCCTCAAGCTTCCTCCCCGCCAAGGCTGGGAAAGATGTGCTCTCTTTTGGCAACCCGGGTCAGTGGCTCCCAACGGCAGTCAGAGTTGTCTTTTAAGGTATTGGCTAAAGGATGTTTTTTCCAAGCTTGTCTAATTGCAGTGGTTTGCCAGGGTAGTTGGCATAGCAACCAACTTCTCACCAGTGTGCAGGACTGGATCTGGTCTGAACTCCCCTTGGGGACTCCGTCTCTAACCCTGCCCCTGAGTTCAGGGGGCTTCTGTGCCCCTGCAACAAGCCAACACGCCTGGGGCAAGAGCTGCACCTCTGGCGTTCTCTGTGTGCCTGTCACTCCTTTGTGGGTCTTCCCAGGGCCAGCCCCTCCTCCACCTCCCATGCCACCTTCCCAGACAAGCTTCTTTGTCCCCTGATGGAATGGAGCTCAGGGAGGCAGCCTCTCCCATTGATACTCTTTATTTTCTTCCCAAGTGTTCATGGAAGCTGGGATCATCTTATTTATTGACTGTTTGTCCATTTTGCCGAGGAGAATATATGGGGGGAAACAGGGGCCGTGTCTCATTTGTTGCTGTTCCCATCTATGAGGGAAGAGACCATAGTGGGTGCCCAAGGGCCATGCATGAAATGAGTGCGTAAGTAACAACAGCAGCAAAATGGCTCACTCTGTGCTAGGTCTCTGCACACTAACTAATTAAACTCTCATGTTGGCTTTATGAGATGGATACAATTATTATTCCCATTAACGCTCGAGGAAATCGAGAAGCAGAGAGGATGGATAGCTCGCCAAGCGTTCCGATGGCAGGACTGACTGAACTCCCTGGCTGGGCAGGTTCTGAGCAGAGTTCCAATGGCCGCCTGCGGGCACCTTGGAGACCGTGGTCTGGGAGCTTGGAGCGTTGACTGTGTTGTGATTGTCCCCATTTAAGTGAGAAAGCTCACAATCCCTTTTCTCAGGTAATTAACAAAGCTCATTGAGGAAGTCAGCATTTTTTTTTTTTTTTAATTCTTGACACTTCTGTCTCTGCTGGAGACTCAGGGGAAGAGTTGTATAGGAACACAGCACTGGGTCATCTGCTAGACCCCTGAGACCCGGGGACTGAAGGTCATCTTCCTTTTCATCTTTTAATTGTGCTCTCAAACGGGTGCTATCAGGAAAACCCCCTCAATATGTTCAGATTAATAAAGCAAATATTTTGCAAGCTCATTTTCTTTCTTGAGTATTCAAATGAGCCATTCAAGGCAACATGAACCTTACTGCCTTTATTGAAATATTAAAACATATAAATAATGTATGTGGAGAGAGGCACTCACAGAAGACATAAAGTCTTCAGAACATTACATATATAAATTATAGACACCATCTGATTCAAGAAGTTTAAGGTTAGAAAACATCCATCTCTCCCTCCCATGTTCAGCGCCCCCCCGTCACAGCATTTCGGAGGGAGGTTAAAGTGAACGGGGAGAAGGAAAATGGGAATTCCAGGCTGCTGGTCTTAGCAAAGAACAGAGCAAACTACTGTCCTCAAATCAGTCAGACATGTTACTCGGGAAAGCAGATGCATGGTTTTGAAAGGCCATATTCCCAGAGTTATTGCTGTAATAAAAAATTCAAACTAGGTTGGGTCTTATTACCTCGCTGGCCCCCAACTCCATGCATTTCTTTTGTAACAACTGTAACACTTACAATTTGTCAATCAATGCTTCTCCCCACCCCCTCAACTTGAAGCCAGAGAAGGACATTGGCTGACTTGCTTCTGTATTTCAGCGACCAGAGCTGTGTGACTTGGGGCAAAGTACCACTTCTCTGAGCCTCAGCATTCTCGTCTGGAATTTGGAGACAGTAAGAGAAGACAAGCCGTGGGTTACTATGGAGGATTCACATGTCGATGCAAATAACACACTTAGAATAGTTCAGATCACCAGAGGAAAACTCTAAATCTGAGCTGGAATTATTTTCAGTAGAATATAGGTTACTTGGGGAAGAGACTTTTTATGCTTTGTTCACGGACGATTCCCTAATGCCTTTAACGGTGCCTTGGACATAACTGGCATGTTGTTGGTACTTCTGGAATAAGTTAATTATGAAATTAATATTTTAAATCCTTAGTAATCAGATTTTGATTCTGGCTTGCAGTGGGGTAGAGAGTATACACATATACCACACACACACACACGTTTATTTTTATGATTCTCAGTGTAAACTTCTGATGAGTTAATTTGGCCAGATATTGTGAGGACAGCCAAGTACTAGGAGATATCCTCACAGCACCGGCATCTGGGAAGGTGGATCATTTTGCCTTCCGCCCTTGGCTGTCTTTGAACTCGGCCTCTGGCCATTTCCCCAGATGCTCCTTTATGCTCTGGACCAAAGCCATAGCCTGCTCTCGTTTTGCAAGGGGGTCATGTAACCCAACGTCTGCCCAGGGAAGTAAATCGCCTGCACCTTAAATGTCAGTTTATTGTCCCCACTCTGTCACACTTGATTAAAATACAGAGTTTGCCTCCAAGGCTGAAAATTAGCTTTTCATTTTGACTGACTGCCATTCAGGTCTGAAAAATAGCAACTCGTTTGTTTCAATATTCACCACATCCACCCAGAAGAGGTTTACATTATTGCCAATTAGGACGTAATTGTTATCCGTAACTCAAACATTTGGTGGCTGTTTATGGAGGAAAGGCCATCATTCTCTTTTTACTGTCCTAACTTTACAACCCGAGACCTTTGCAACATCAACACCACTGATTGCAACATCAGTGGAGGAATTTTTTCTCCCCTCGAGATGGGACTGGTGGAGAATGCAGTAACCGTTTTGGTGCTTGGGTTCAGGACGTGGCTGGGGGCCCGTGTTAGTTGTCCAGTTGAGTGGAAGATTGTTGGGCCCGTGTGTATTAGGCATCTGCTGTTTTCACCTCCACCATCGGCATGTCCCGCCCGATGTTCTGCCAGCAGGATCTGATTTGGCTCCGGAGAAGTTCTCTGTGGCTTGGACCGCTGCAATGTTCCCCTAATTCAGCTCCCAGCTTTCCGTGTTGATTGGCCCCTACACACGCTGTCAACACGGGCAGGCACAGTGATACTTTTAAAATACGTCACATCCTTTTTTCTCCATTTATGTTTTTGACTCCTTTACCAAAAATTATTTGCCCATATACATGTGGGTTTATTCCTGGGCTATTAGTTGTGTTCCATTTGTTTCCATGTCTGCTTTTCTGCCAACACCATGCGGTTTTGATTCTTGTCACTTTGTAGTATAACTTGAATCAAGGAGTGTGATACCTCTGGCTTTGTTCTTTTTTTTCAAGATTGCTTTGAGTATTTGGGGTCCTTTGTAGTTCCATACAAATCTGATGATTTTTTTCTATTTCTTTAAAAGCTGTCATTGGGATTTTGATGGGGATTTCACTAAATCTGTATAGTGCTTTCAGTAACATGGATACTTTAACTATGTTGATTTTTTAATCCACGAACACAAGATCTTTCCATTTCAGTGTGTCTTTTTCAATCTCTTCTAATGATACTTTGCAGTGCTCAGTATATAGGTGCAATGTTAGATGACATATCATAGAATTGTCCACTTGCAAACCACACAATCTTTTTAACCATTGTCACCCCAATAAACTTAACTAAAAACATTTGTCTCATCATAGGACCCCTCTGTTCGCAAGACACAACACCTGCCTGTCTCACTGATGACAAAGGCCTCCTGGTGTCACCTATGTGACGGCTCATGGGGTCCTCCTGCTCACCCTGTCCCCACTCACTGCTCCAACATGACAGACACCCTGTTATCCTTTCACACACGCTTGACATAGTGTATTTTTGTTTATCGTCTGTCTCCTCCCCAAAGCTATTACTTCCAGGAAGGTGGGGACATATTTATGTTTATCTGGGTAGCTCAGTGTTGCTATTATTTCTTTCTCTCTTACTCTCCGTTCCTCTCCCATCTGCCACTATCTTCAGGTTCCCAGGGCCTCTCAGCAACGCTGCCGTCTCATGAGATGCGTCAGGTGGCGAAAGAACCTCTCCTTTGTTGCTGTTATTCTGCAAAACTCTGCTTCCCACCCTGCTTGTGGCAGTGAGCTCATTCCCCTGAACGTATGGCAGTACTTTGGTAGTAAAAGGTTTTTTATTGTATTCAAATGCATGTCTCATGGCTGGGATTTTTGGCGAGATGTGTTTTACAATTTGTGTTAGATGCCCAGGAAAGGAGCATCGGTGAAATGATCAAAGAGAAAGTGTCTCAGTAGTGGGTCAGATGCCTGTACCTGGAGACGTCTCACAGCTGGCATGGCCCGAGACACGCTTCCTTCCACCTGCCCTGCAGGTTTAAAAGGAGAAGGAGCCGATATTGGGGGAAACAAACCCCAAGAGATTTCACAGAGACATCCAATTCTCAGCTTTTTCTGAAAAAAATTGGGCCATCTGGCAGACTCTCCCACTCCCTGGCTCCACTGTGGGGAGGGGAGTGAGGATCACTGGGCCCCTTAGGAGGACCCATGGTGTCTCTATCCACCACTGCGCCCACCGGGACCTCCTCACGCATTGGCCAGGACCTGTGGTCACGTGTTCAAGGCTTAAGTTACGCGTCCCAGGTTTGGTTTGGTGCATGGAGCCTTCGAGCTGCATCTCCAGCAACGCACCCAGGTTTAGTGCCCGCGCAAGTGGGTTCCTCTCCTTTCGTGCATGCAGCTGGCTTGTCTTGATGCGAGTCCATGAATCTATGCTTTTTTCCCGTTCCGGTACTTTTGAGACCTACTGCTTCGTGGTGCTTTCAAAAATAAGGATGCTGTGGCCCCACCCTAGACCAGCTGAATAAACCCCTGGGATCTGGGGCCCAGTGTGGGCACGCCCTTGACCTTCTCAGACGATTCTGAGTGTGCAGCCAGGGTTGAGGCTCACCATGAAAGTGCTCTCTGCTGATTTCAGCTGCAGGGGAGACTAGAATTCAGAGCGTGTAACTCCCAGGGTGGATTTGGCCTCATGATGAAACTAAGATGACTCCAGGGAGTGAGAAGCATCTCCCACCTGTGCACTCTCTCTCCAGCTGTGATCCTAGGATTCCTGCCCCCAGGTACAGCGGCAGCTCTAACTGGCTGACATTGCCCTTGGCCTGCTTTTGTCTTTATTGGAACAATAAAAGGATATCACATAACAGGGAATGGGAAAGAAATAAAATAAAATAGCATGGCCAGTTCCTGACCAGAAGATCCTCACTTTGTCTAATGGGGTCCTAAGAGAACTTAACTTTCAGGGATCATTATTTTTGCACTTGACACAGAACTGGATTTTAAAGCCTTTTTTTTTCAGAGCAAGTTTGATCTTAATCTTGCTCCCCCCTCCCAAACTTTACCCCAATGGAATGCTGTGATTCCCTTTTTCCTTTCTGAGCTGAAATTTACAGCACCCTCCTAAAATGACTCCTGACTGTCCGTTATATGCCTGGAAATGCAGTTAGAGACAAGTCCCCCCCAGTCTCAGGACCAGGAGAGGGGCAGCTGATCTTCAGGGACCTGGGAGGTGGCAGGGGCGTTTACAGCTGGAGCCCACCCGGCCCTCCACCTGGCAGGTGGTTTATTGCAGGCCAGTTTCAGAACACCGACCTTCTGAGATCGCCATCATTTCCGTGAAGTGCTTTGACCTGCTCTGGGGCTGCAGAAAAGAAAACTTTCAAGTACCTTTCCATTAACAGATTTTTCCAGCAGACCACAATTCACAGGAGAAGCTGTTTCTGGACCAAGCCCGGAGCGCGATCGATGGGACCGGGGTGAGAAAAGTCACCTCCGTGTAATTAGCTGTGGGTCTGTGATGAATGGGAAGAGCGCCTGTGAGTGCGGCGTGGCTGCCGAACCCCGGACTGTTTGATGTTCGAGCAGCTCTCCTCCCTGCACAACCGCGCCAAGATGGTCTTCCCGAGAGCCCTTGCTGGAAAGCCCTTTCGGAGAAAAAGGCGAACCACGCATTCCGCCAGGCGGTAAAGCAACCACTCAGAGACACAGTGCTTTGAGTGTGCTCCTTGAAGGGAGAGGGAATTAGACTGCAGCTGTGATTCGTCACCCCTATGAGTGAGATGGTCCAAAGACTGCATCAGCCTCGTGAATGCTGCCTATTTGGATAATGGCAAAATTAAAAGTAGGGTTATTCATCAAAAATGGCTCATCGTTTTCATTATTGCATGCAGGATTGTGCTTTGTTAATGCAGATCAGGGTCCAGTGAGCCTTTGTTAATGCAGAGCAGGGTCCAGGGTCCATGTTTAGGGGATCTGGCCTGGGGGTTCTAATGGGTTAGGCCACCGAGGGATGTTCCTGGATTGGCCCCTTCTGCTGGCTTCCTTGAATACAGCAAGGGGGCATTCGGGGGAGGGTTTCCAATGATGTCTCCCCTTATCCTCAAGTCATTTTCTTACAGAGCATTGCTGGTCAGTGGGGAAAGCCTTTGAGTTTATTTGTGTCCATAACATGCTAGTCTAAAACTCCATAATGAGAAAAAAATATGTTTGAATACAAATAAATCTCATTCATTTTTCACTACTGTGTACTGGTGAGCAGAGGGGCTCCGAAGTGAAATAAGATGCCCTTTCGGCCTCCAGTGGACCCTGGCACAATGGGACAGGTCACTGTCATACACACTTCTTCTCCGGGGCTTGTTCACGCAGAGCCTTTTCTGGAGATGGAACCCCTGCTCCCATCCATGCAGCTGGCTCCCAGGGGACCAGCCTCCAGTTAGGACATGATTCTGCTATCTTTACCGTAGTTCATTGTTCTAGCATGAGCGCCTTATTCTAGTGCAAATAAGTCATTTGCATGAGCACCTTACTCTAGTTGTGCAAATAAATAATTATTTTAAGAATTGTGGATTCAGGACAAAAACAAGACATCTCTTTTTTTGTCTAAAGTAACAAAAGTCGAGCATCTGTGGACAACACAAACTCAATGTTGACTGCACTTTGGTGTTCACAGTGCAAAAGGCAAGTGGTCTCCACTCTCACGGACCCTGTGGTGTGCTGGTGCACCAACCCACTGGGAAAATATGAAAAAGATCCCAATTGGTAGCATTTGTCCATTTCCATGGCATCAATCTTCCTTCCATTGTAAGCCATCAACCATTTAACAACTGGTTCATAAAATTCCTGGATATTTGAGAGTCACTGTCATGAGCTTGCCTCAGCAAAACTCTGCACATATTTGCTACCTCACAGTCTTTTTGGTCTCTGATTCGGGGTCCCCAACAAAGCTTTCATCAAGGGGGTCAGCCAAGCTGGAGTTTCATCTGAAGTCTCACCTGGGAATGGCTCTGCTTCCAAGCTTGCTCAGTGGTCGTTAACAGAATTCACTTCCTCGCCACTTGTCAGGTGGAGCTCATCCAGTCCTTTCTGAGTGCTGGCTGGAGGCCACCCTCTGTTCCTGGCCACTTGGGCGTCTCCATCAAGGCAGCCAGGGTTGGGAGAGCTCACAGTAAATGGTCTGTTGGCAACATGAAGGTTACTGCCTGTCCTACCCTAGTCACAGAAGTACTTTCCTGTCACCTTGCTGTATTCTATTAGAAGGAAGTCATGGCTTCCATACATGCTCAGGGGAAGGCGATTGCCCTAGAACGTAAGTGCCAGGATGTGGGCATCCTTGTGGCCATTTGACTCCTCTGACTCCCTCTCTCAACCTTGTCTCCTCTGTCTTATTTTTCTTACAACATCCACTACCGCTTCCTTCATGATAGGTGGGTATGTAGACCGTCGTCCTATCAGAGCTAATGCCATCTACAACAGATTACCGTTCCTGCTGTCAGCAATGTTGTAGCAGATGCACAACGTCCATTCAATCAGAAATGATGTTAAGACTATGACATTTTTAGAATACACGCCCAACTGGAGTAAGAGTGGAATAGTTCTAGACTAGTGGTCATGCCTTCCAAATGGCACCCTTTCTTCCATCACAGATGTATCAGGGACTTGCT
Source organism: Tonatia bakeri (assembly GCA_004024845.1). Lineage (NCBI taxonomy): Eukaryota > Metazoa > Chordata > Mammalia > Chiroptera > Phyllostomidae > Tonatia > Tonatia bakeri. Next base: position 34,606 of record PVIA01008657.1, read on the forward strand.
TCCCAATAATAGGTTCTTTGGGTATTTTACTTACTAAGTCCCTTTTTTTAAAAAATGTTCACTTCAGAATTCGACCTGGAACTTCTCTACATAGTGACAGGCTAAGCAAGGGGCCATCTAATAAGTGGCAGTCAAGCAAGTTCCACGTCAATTTGTTATAAATTATAAGAACAGAATGTCAACTCTTGGGACCATACAGCTTTTAAAGTGGGTGCCTTAATTATATGTACCTTGCTTGTGTTAGAAAGATACAGAATTTTAATGCAAGTGGTAAACATAATCTTCCGCAGAGAACACTGTCACTGAGGGCTAATTAATTAAGCTTTCATACGAATGAAAGGTTATTAAAGCAAGTTAAACATCACCACGAGATATAATTTGTGAGTTCTGGACTCTGATAATCACCTAATTAGAATGTAAGTCTCCCTGTCACAAGAGCATTTTCCTTTTTTCTTGCTTTGTACTTCGAACTTTCTTCTAGAGAGTCCTTTAGGAATGAACACACTGACAAACACTGGAAGTAGACAAAATACCGAATAGCCAGCTATTGGAGTTACCGCTTCTTTTGTGGCAGAGTATGTAGAGTTTAGTTTATTTTGCCCATGCGTGGAATCATTTCACAGCACAATAAACATTTAGAAAGAACACAAATATTTTATCACAAAGTTGTATTATTGTTATTATAACGTCACTTCTTCTAAAAACATCTTGGCTTTAACCTCTCAGGGAAGTAGCATTTTGAGAACAGAAGGAAGAGTGAATTCTCAACATGTGCCCCAATCTAGAAAGCAGATACCAGTCACACTTAGAGTTTTACAGGCAAAGCTAAAAAGGAAAAAAAAATATTATGATTGTTTAGAGCTTTGGAACAATTAACATACTTTAAAATGAAAGAAAATGTGCATCAATTCTGTTATTGTTTATTTCACTCATTGAATTCAACTCACTTAAACCAGTTGCTTGAGTGAGTTGAAAGCAATTTTAACTGAATTGACTAATAAAGTCTGTCGAATTCTGCATTGTCAATTTTATAAATTTTAGGCTAAAAAGTTTAAAGTAAAATGCCCTATATTAGATGATTATTGATTATAATGTATGAGGTCTGTCTGGGAAAAAGCCCAGCCATTTTTACTATAACGAGAATGGTTTGTGGGACATCGATGTAACCTGGTAGCCAAGGAGAGTGGACTAGAATGCTCATGTGTGAACAATGATGACTTCACCGTACTAGTCAGTGGGGGCAGTAGACGCTATTGAGTGAGCGTGGATACCGTGTGGCTATCACATTAAAAATGACTGAGCAAATAGAGCAATGAATCTGCATCAAATTTTGCATTAAGCTTGAACATTTCCCCATGGAAACTATTCAAATGATTCAGAAGGCTTTGGGGGACTGTACAGTGTGTGATTGGCAGCTTCATCATGACAATGTGCCTGCTCACGTATCACATCTCATGTAGTTTTTTGGCAAAACAGCAAATCACCCAGCTGACTCAGCCCCTCTACAGCCCAGATTTGGTGCCTTGCAACTTCTGACTTTTCCCAAAACTAAAATCACTTTTGAAATGGAAAAGATTTCAGACTGCCATTGAAATTCAGAAAAATATGACAGGGCAGCTGATGGCGATTGGGAGAACTGTGTGAGGTCCCAAGGTGCCTACTTTGAAGGGAACTGAGGCATCATTGTCCTATGTACACTGTTTCTTGCATCTTGTATCTTCTTCAGTAAATGTCTCTATTTTTCATAGTACGAGACTGGATACCTTCGGGATAGACCTTGTATTTGCTTTGTACAGTGGTTTATCAATGACTTACAAAAGAAGATAAGCCACAGTTAGTCAGAATTGTTGGGAAAGTTGTCCTTGTTAACTGAAATATTTACCTAGCTCAAGACTCCCCAGCAAAGACTTTTTTATCTGTTTCAAATTCTGTTGTGAAAAATAAGACTATAATTCATTTCTTTAGGAATTCCATACTAAGCATCTGGCATATTCCAGACACTGAGCATACACAGGGAGCAAAACAGACAAGGTTCCTTGCCCTCACTGAACTGCCACTCTGGAGGGGAAGACAGACAACAAACATAACCAACTAGTAAACCTACTGGATTTTATTTTTTTAAGATGGTGATAGGTAGTAGGGCAAAAGGAAATATTGGGTCATGGTAAGGAGGACCATTGTTGGGCAGGGACTGATGGATATATTACATATTGTGGTCCAGGCTGGAGCTTCACTGAGGAGCTGCCCTACCAGCAAAGCACTTCCTTATGGAGGTGACAGAGCGTGTCGGCAAAGGAGGAGGCAAGACCAAGAGCTTCAAGTGGAAGTGTGCGGAGGGCCAGTGTGGGGCTCATTTTTAATCACATTGCATATGATGGCCAAGATGGGACTGTAATTTAATGACCGAGGGTTTTAGAGAGCTTCAGGGCAATTCACACACAAACATTCTTTGTACAGGCCTGTACCTGGGAAAGGTCACCAAGCTGGGATTGAATTTATACTGACATTGTGTAGTTAGCCTGTAATGGGGTGCAGCCAAGAGGGGAGCCCCAGACAGGGATTTGTAATAGGGTCCAGAAGAGCTTGGAGATAATTGGCTCCACACCACAGGAACACACCTGCCCAGAATGCTGGCAGCCGTGGCCAACTGTGAGAGGAGCCGGAAATGGGGCTGCAGAGGAAGATTGGCGCTGGGATTTAAACGGAGGCATGGCAGCCATTGGGCGTCTCTGTTTTGGGGACCACGCATCTGTTTAGGACCACGCGGCTTTGGTGTCTTGGTTGGGACCATGAGGCTTGGGTGAGAGTCAGGACCACGAGGCTTTGGAAGTGCTCCCTTTTGTCATGTGGAGGGTGCTAGGAGGACTGTGTGCATTTGTGGGGAACTTCAGTTTGTGTTATTTCAAATGAATAATAAATTCCTTTCCTTCTCACGAGTCTCTGGCATTGAGAGATGTCTTTCCTCTGGCAGCAGACATAATGAACCTGGGGGGTTCCTTTTGGGCAATAGTATATTGCCTCGGCTGCCCTTGGCCCCCTGTAGACTGTAACAGGCCTATGCTAGTAATTAGTTTTAAAGAATCCAAAAAAGGTGTGGCATTAATCCCTGCCCTCGGGTAACTAGAGTCACTTTCGTGAAATAAAAATTGAGTAAATGGCATTGCTAACACAATGGGGCATGAACAAATGCTGTTATCACGCATAGGAAGGAGGTGATTGAAAATACATTGTATCACAGGGGAGCTTCTTAGGTGAGGGAGACTTTGAGCTGGACGTTAAATTAATGGTGAGACTGTGAATTCAAGTGGGGGTGGTATTGCTCTCCTTCCTCACTTAGCACACCCAGTGTGAATTACTGGGTCAGGGACTGTGGTAGCCCACCCTCAAGGTCCCCTGCAATGGCTCTGCTTCCTGGTATTTATACCCTTTGTGAAGTCTCCGCCCACATTATACCAGGTTGGTCTGGTGACTAAAGGAATCCTCGGGAAATGATAGTATGTCGTATCTGAGACTAGGTTACAGAAGACAGCCCGGTCTCTCTCTGTCTCTCAGTGTCTTTCTCTGATGGCTTGTCCAAGCTGACAGCCGTGTGAGTGGTCCATCTTGGAAGCTTATTTTCCAGCCTCAGTCAAGCTTTTGAATGACCTCAGCCCAAGCTAACAACTTGGCTGCAGGATCAGGAGAAACCACAACCCAGAACCTCCCAGCTCTCCTGCTCTCGGACACCCAACATCCAGAAATTGTGCGACCTCAGGGTTTTTTGTTTTATGCCACGAAGTTTGGGATAATTTTTTTTATAAAGCAATAAATAATATTAGATTGCATGCAGCTTTCAACCTGATCAGAAAAGTCAGAATCAACTCTTCCCAAACTCAGGGCACAAGATGAACATAAGTAGTAACTAGAGAGACACTCTTTTGGCTGCCAAGATTTGTAGTGAAGCTAATACAATTGCTCTTCACCTATGTCGGGGCACAGTGACCACCTGTGGGAAATTGTTTTAAAACAGTGCAGATAATTGAGTGAAACCGAACACCATTCAAGACACTTCAGGTCCCTGGATTGTCTCTGGATGAACAATACCAATAAAACAACTCGATAATAACTCCCATTTATTTACGACTTTGTACTTTCTAGGCACTTCATGAATGATGCACAAATAATACTCTGTCATATTTCATCCTCAAATAATTCTATGTAGTAAGTGCTATTACTCTCATTATTCATGAGTGAGGCAAGCAAGATTCGGTGCCACCAAACTGAAATGCATCCTCAAAATCCCTATAGTCTCCATTTTGCAAGTGAAAAACCGAGAATCACAGAGAATAAGTGATTTTTAAGACATCTACAAGAGCTTTCTGAAGGGCGCACAGTTATTGAATAAGTCCAAGTTGGAGTTTGAATCTTACTCTATGTAATTGCAAATCTCACATTCCTTCGCTCATGTCAGATAGAACAAAAGCAAGTGACCACCCATCAGTAATGATGTGTATTGAAGAAACACTCATAACCTAAGGAATAATAGTAGTAATAATAATAACTCCAAGGTGACACCCATCCTAGGCGCAGCTGGTTTCTAAGCAGGTGTGCGTGACGGGGCCCCAAGGGCTTGCTCTGGTGAAAATATTTTGGAGGTTGCTTTCCCTGCTCTTATTTCGAGGTATTTTGGCCTTTAGAATGGGCTGGGGGATGGGGATCAAGAAATTTTTTCTCAAAGTGACAGAAAACAGATCATTTGCATGGGGAATGCCAGCTGGGGAGAAGGGAACATACGCTCGCATTCAGGAAAAAAGTTTCACAGGATGTAAAAAGGAACCATCTGTTTTTTCTTTTTGTTCTTCTTTAAGAACAGCTTGTGTTTGCAACTCACAATTTAAAACATGGTAATAACCTACAGGACTTGGTGGAGCATGGATTGTACTGCTTTTTTTTTTCTTTCTCATTATTTCCTACTTATTTTTTCACTCTGTGTTTGCAGAAAGCTGAACGCAAAGAAGACATTTGCATGTTGCAACTTGGATACTAAAAGTCTTCTGATCATGGCCCGAGTATGCCTTTTGGTGTGTTTTCTGGGCATGCCAGGCTCCTAACTGAGAGAGGAGGCCACCACGAGTCAAGTGTGATCCTCGACTTAGCTGCGAGAAGCACCTAGGCTATCGCGTGGCTCGGTCCACCTCCTGCTCATCCCACGCAGGGAAGGCATGGCTGTGACCCTGCTTTATCTGCAGCAGCACCTGGCAGGGACACAGAAATAGCTTTCTGGGAGGAAAAGCAGTTTCATATGTTTACTCTTCTCATCAGCATTCATCTCCATGGCTCTGAAGTGTGTGTCTTCTTCCCCTGCCCTTTTTTCTTTTTTTAATGATCCAGGCTTCCTCACTGCAGACGCACAAACCCATGCCTGAGCCCACCATTTGCAGAAAGGAAGATGGAGTGGCTGATGTGGTTTCCAGGGGAGAGGGCCTTCAAGGTCTTCTGGGGTTAGCGATGAGATGATATCGCAAAGCGGCTGCGATCACTTAGACTGGCTGGGTGGAAGTCCTGGACCCTCTACTTACATGCTCTGTGACTTCAGACAAGCTACTGAATTTCTCTGGGCCTTAGTTCTCTTGTGTATAATGTGGGGATAATAATAGCCTCACCTGCAAGGTAGCTAGGAAGGTGAGTTAATTAGAAAATGCTGAGGATGGTATCTTGAACACAGGATGCACTAATGGGAAACACCAGCACCTGTGGCAGGAGATTTCCATAATTTAATGACATTATATCATGACCATATCATGTTTCTCCTCCAAGGCAGAACTCCCTCCCACCACACACACTCACATGGTGATGTGAAATACATGAATTTAGAAGTATGTGCATATATGCATATGTGTAGTAATGTATAATTACAGATGACATTCATTAAACAGCTCTCAGATGAGGATGGTAAGGCCGACCCCAGCGTTTCTCAAACTGCTCAACGGACACTTTGAGCCAGACGAATCTTTGCTGGGGGGCCATCCTGTGCATCATGGGATGTTTAGCAGCATCCCCAGCCCTGACCTGCTCTGTGTCAGGAGAAGATCCCTAATCACCTCTTCCCACCATAAATGTCTCCAGATATTCTCAAGTGTACACTGGAGTTAGAGCTGCCTCGGCCACTACCCATCTAACTGATCTTGTCTTTGACATCGCTGGCATGTGCCACCTGAACCGATGAGAAGAGAGCAAGGAGTACATGAGGCACCTGTGGGCATCGTGGTGGTGGGAGAAGGTCTGCTTGTCCTGTTTGTACTTAGGCTTCGAGGAACAAATCCCAGTCAGATCCTTTGTATGGATGCCCAGGAAGGAGTCATTGGAAACTCATTAAACATTCAACTTCCTGTTTTTTTTTGTGTGTGTGTGTGTGTGTGACTCCTTTAAATTAAGATGCTGTCTTTTTAATAGGTGGTAGATGGGGTGGGCTCAGCCATGCACTCCAGACTAGTGGACTGACCTTGAGACCTGAAGGTTCCTGGGGAAAAAATACGAGAGTTGAATCTATTTTCAGAGTAATTCTGAATTTTTCAACGTTTGGGTGTTGCATTGTGGAAGGAGCCGCGAAGCTTCCTTATCAGTCTGTGGATGTTAGCACCCCATTCGTTAGCCTCTTCGAGAGGTTCTTCAAAAGTAATTATCGCACTACCAGTTGTCAAATATTTTAAAATTATCCCCATTTATTTACATCTTCCAAGTGTTAATGAACTCTTCTGTCAACTTCCATAGATACAGATGCAGGATTTCATTTTCTTTTGCTTTTAGATATTCAAATGCATCATTTGATGCAACGTGAACAAGACACACAACTGTGGTCAAGACGGCACTGCACTTTCACACTTTGACCTCGTCTCTCAGCTGCGAAAGCTCAGCAGCGATGGACGAAATACCAAACAGCTGGGCTCCTGGCCCGGCGGCAGGACACTGCCTACAGGTAACAGAGGCAAGATCACTGCAAGGGACGCAGGACACCAGAGATCTGTCCGTTGCTTGGAGACAAGGGCTGGGGTGGGTCTACCCTGGAAAAGAAGTAGGAAAGGAGTGGTGCAGACCAGCCAGGGCTGTGACTTTCAGGAAGATAAAGACCTAGAACTATGAGGTCACCATCTCAGCCCTGAAACTGGAAACTGAACAAAACCATCCTTGATTCAGGGGCTGGGCATGGGACACCTTGTGTGTCCGCAGGCCTGGAGTCTCAGTTGCCATGAACAGACCAGTGCTTTACTGGAGACTGAGAGGATTAGGAAAAGGCATACACAAAGGGTGTGTGTGTGTGTGTGTGTGTGTGTGTGAGAGAGAGAGAGAGAGAGAGAGAGATGACAGATGGAAAGTAAAAAATACAAAAATAAAGTAAATCATTCCATGAGGAGATTCTGTATTCGTGCCCAGTAAGTGTAGACGTGCTCAATCCGAATGGTTTGCAAACCAAGCTCATGAAGTTATCAAAGGCAAAGGAAGCTGCAAAATAAACACTTATATCAATTAAAACCACCAGGAAAAACCTACTGTAAGGTGGCAACTGCTTCTTGAGTGTATAACATGCGCTGTTCGTGACTCCTTAACCTTATGACATTTATTTCCTTACGGTGAATTTAAGAAACTCAAAGGTAAGTACAGAAACTACATCCTTAAGGGGGAAAAACCTGGAAAAGTGAGAAACATGGAAGCCAAGTAGAAATCTTAGAAATGAGCTTAAAAGGCATTCTAGAAATGGCTGAATTCCAGAATGCACATGGCCCCCCCCAAAAAAAATAATTTGTGTTGCCAACATAATACTGGGAAATCACCATGATTCAGAACAAAGAGGTTTAAAACCAGGGAAGACCAGCTCGAAGTTATGAATACTAAGAGGTTCCAACATTTGAATGTGGAAGAGTAACTTTAAAAAAAGGCAAAATTACAATTCTCATACAGATATAAAATGAGCACGTGTTAAAGACTTGGTTTAACTCATTATTAATGAGGGACTCTGTAGGGTTACAACTGTTTGAAGAAAATGTCAGAGAAAGGCAAATTTCTAGTGAGTAAAGGAATGTTGAAATTAATTCACAAATAGATGATACCGTCACAAGCTTTTTCCAGGCAGCATGGAGGGGCAAGTGAATTGAACCCACCTGGGTCAGAATTTTCATGTTTATGGAAAGAATTCTTGGCATTGCTGTTTGTCATTGACAGCTGGTAGAGGTGTAAAATAGCTCAAAGGCAACGAAAGCGAGAATCTCATTACCCAGAAGAGTGTGCAGAAAACCAGGGGCTGGCGAACTGTGGTCTTGGGCCAAACCCAGCCTCCGGTTTCCTTGGAAGCGGCTGCACCCACTGTTTGCATGTGGTCTGGGGCTGCTTTCATACGACAGCGGCAGAGCCTAGTAGTGGCAACAGACACCAGGTGGTTCACGAAACCTGTAACATTGACCATCAGAAAAACTTTGCTGACCCCTGTTCTGAACTGTGCAGTTTTCCACTGAAGCACAACATTCTCTCAAGGCGAATAATAGAGTTCCAAGAGAGAAGGATGGGGAGGATGGTAAGGCAGCAATGTTCAAAGGGAATAACTGAATTTTGCCCTGACCGCTGTGGCTCAGTTGGTTGAGCACCGTCTCACAAAGCCAAAGGTCACTGGTTCGATTCCCGGTCAGGGCACATGCTTGGGTTGTGGGCCTGGTCCCCACTTGGAGTGCATGCGAGAGGCCACTGATCAATGTTTCTCTCCCTCTGGTTCTCCCTCCCTGTCTCTCTCTCTCTAAAAATAAATAAATAAAAAATTTAAAGAGAATAAGGGAATTTATTTTCCAGAATCAAAGCAAGACATGAGTCTTTAAATCCATATTTTGCTCTGAGAACAGATACGAAAAATTAGCTTCGCCCTGAAACATCAGAGGAAAGCTGCAAATGCTGCAGAGGCAAAAGAAAAAGGGGGGGGGGAGACGAAAGAGTGGTAAAGGTAAAAGCTATTAACCGATAGAAAGTAAATTCTGAATTAGAAATCTCATGGAGGAATATTTTACATGTATTATATGACCTGATCTTGATAATAATTCCAAGAGCAGGTACTGATATTACCACCAATTTTTAGCAATGAAGAAATTGAAATCAGAGTCACACAGCTGACAACTGGCAGGGCAAACGTTCGAACTCAGGTCTGCTGGGTCGAGCAACGCTGAGATTTGGCCATTCTCCTCCACTACCTTGTAACTCTAAAGCAGTATTTTTTTTTAAAGGGTGAGTAACCCTTTATCCGGCCTCAGTTAGGATACACGGGACTAGGGGATGGAGGCCTGTGGATTCTTTTGCAGCAAAGAAACAGCACATGCAAAGATTCTGGCTGGAGAGAGGCTGTCCCAGACCTGAGAATTGGAAAAACCATTCCAGCTGGAGAATGGCCGGGGTGGGGGTGATGGGAGATGGGGCTGTCGAGCAGGAGAGGTTTGCAGGCTTTGCAGATGGTGCTGAGGACCTCACGCTATTCTAAGAGCAACGAGAAGGGGCCGAAGTTTTAAAAACAATGAGCAGCTGGGTGATTTGATCTGATTGGCATTTTGAAGAGAGCCTTTGGGGGCCCGTGTGAAAAATGGATTGAACCTGGGCCAGAATGGATGTGGGGAGACCCATTACAAAGCTGCTGATCTATAACGGCCAAGATGATTGTATGCCCAAAGGAAGCAGCTAACCAAATGATGATAAGAATTTGTCGTATTCAGACAGGAAGTGGAGGAGTACAGGGCATTAGCGTCATTATTTCCACGTGGAACCTCAGTCCCTCTCTCTGGCTTGTCCTTTCATTTGTATTCTTCAGAATTTGGCCTTGTTAGCAGATGGAAAAACCTTCTATTGTTCCGAGGCCCCAATTCCCCAGGTGTTCGAACGCGATGCTAGAATGGATCGTCTTGGTTCTTCTGCGAGTGAGCTTTGTGCTTCCTGTCTCCAGCCTCGTGTTTTCGCACTGCATCGCGATGCTCAAGTCCCTCCTCCTTCCCACTAGAGCAGACCCTTGGAGAAGGGAGTCTTTGTCTTGCTCACCTCTGCATCTCCACTGCCTAAAAGTGCTCACCAAAAACAGCCATTCCATACAAGTTGGTGCCTCCGTGAATGGGATTCAATGATATGAAACGGGCCTTTGTCTCTGGTCAATTTTAGCAACCCTCTTCATTTACGTGTTCCTAGACTAACACTAACTCCCAGCCTCCTGAGGAATGAAAAACCTCCCGTAATAACTCTCTTATTCATAGTATAACCAATAGTATTTCTTACATAGAAGATATAGGCCATTATGTTTTGAATAACACAAATGTACTTAAATCCTCCTATTGATATCACCTCAATACCTTTTGATGAACTAACAAAGGCACTAATCCAGCATCTCATACCATGGACTCTGAAATACGTGTTATTTATATTTTCCTCCATAATTTGTGCTTCGTGTGACCCGGTCAATACATCTCAGGGTCTCAAATCCTCATCTCTAAAACGGAGACAATGGTCATCCACTTTGACCAGTTTTATAAGGATAAATGAGATAATATAAAGTATGTTCAGCACATAATATGTACAAAGTATTAAACTCTTTCCTATTGTTTTTGTACTTCCCCTATTGTTTAATAAAGTCTATTTTGGCATATAATATTAGCTCCAGGTGTATAACGTAGTGATTCAACATTTATACACCTTACAATGTGATTATCATTTTGTTCTTTTCTTTTTTTGTCCTCTATGTCCCTCCCCATCACACCACAGATGATTTAAGCAGCTGGGTCGCCTTTCTAATTCTCTTAACTTGCATTACTGAATCTCTTGTGTTTGCCCAGTTGTGCCTCTCATGTGTCTCTATTTTACTGCATGAAAATCTGCAGGTGGTGTAGAACTTCCTCCTTCCCCTTCGTTGTTATATCAGGTGATCTGTTATGTAGGGAGAGTAGGCAATACCAGCACAGGAAAGAGCTGGAAAGAATTAAGCTTTTTATTCTTTCATTCTCGGCTTTGCTTTGTGGGGTTTGCGTTTCTCCACTGAGGAGAGGAGGGGCAGGTGCATTTATATTTTCCTCGTCCTCCTGCCTCCCCAGCTCTGGACTTCCTTAATCGTCCACTTTGCCTGGCATCCACTCTCCCAATGTAATTTTCGTAGGCTGTTATTTTGAGTCCTAGGTGAAAATTCTTTACGTTCAAATTTCCAGTAGCAATTCTGTGCACTCTTGCGGCTTTGAATTGTCGGATGAAACCCCTTTTAAAGTAAACACACATATCAGGAGAAGTCAGAACAAAAAGATGCCCGAATTTTAGCTTGGGGGGTGTGGGTCCTTCCAACTCCCTAATGGGACACTCTGATGACGAAATGAATGTTGCACCCAGTGAGCTGCTGGAAACCTGAGAACAAAGGCGAAGGTTGCCAACACATTTATTTCAACTTAGCATCACCACCCCGGCAAACAGACTTTATTAAATCGTTTCCACCGATGTCATCACACAGACTCAGGCCAGACAGAGAAGGAGGGTTTTATACCTCCCGGTGAACACAGACACGAGATGTGGGAGACACTCTGCCAAGGCTGCTAATTGAAACTGTCTAGGGAAGGGTTTTCACACTTGAACCTGTAAGTGAACTGCTTAGAGGTCTGGGGACCATGCTGTTTCTGACTCCATGGGTCTGGGGCCTCAGATGCTCCTCTGTGTCTACCGCATTTGTAAGATGCCCCCTGGTGGTGCCCACACTGTGGGTGTGCAGCTGTGAAGATTTCCCCCTGGCTTTCCTGTCCCCCTCTCCTGACTCACCAGGTGATGCAGAGATATGACCAGACCCGGAAATTGCATCAGTGCCCTGGGGTGGCCTTAACAGATTGCCGAGAACGAGGTGCCCTGTGAGAGCAGAAACAGGTCCTCTAACAGTTTTGGAGGTCAGAGTCCAAACTTAAGGTGCCAGCAGGGCTGGGCTCCCTCCAGAGGCTCTAGGGAGCTTCCATTCTTTGCCTCTTCCAGCTTCTGATGGTTGTCAGCACTCCCTGGCTTGTGGCTGCTCACGCCAGTCTCTCTCTGCCTTGCTTCTCCTCTGCACACCTTTCCCGGGCGTGTCTGTTTGAAGGGCACTTGCCATCGAACACAGGGCTGTATTAGGGTTCTCTAGAGAAACAAACAATAGGGAGGTGTGTGTGTGTGTGTGTGTGTGTGTCTTTGCTAATTACATTGGCAAAGACTCTTTTTTTTTTTAAAGATTTTATTTATTTATTTTTAGAGAGGGAAGGGAGGGAGAGAGAGAGAGAGAGAGAGAGAGAGAGAGAGAGAGAGAGAGAGAGAGAGAGAGAGAGAGAAACATCAATGTGCGGTTGCTGGGGGACATGGCCTGCAATCTAGGCATGTGCCCTGACTGGGAATCGAACCTGCAATGCCTGGTTCACAGCCCGCGCTCAATCCACTGAGCTACACCAGCCAGGGCACAAAGACTCTTTTTTTATTTAAGGTCACATTCACAGGTTTTGGGAGGCTAGGATATGGATCTGTGTCTTGGGGGGTCATCATCCAGCCCACTAAGGGAACCCTGTGACTATATAACCTTCACAATATCCCGTTCAAGCCAGAGATCCTACAATACTGAATAGGAAAACCGTGCGTTTTAATAGCACTCTTAATGTGGAAATGGGGATGCTTTGCCCTTTTAGAATATCAGTGTCATGAGAACATTTTTAGGGGACAAGGCGAGCCTGGAGAGGAGTGGACTGTGTCAGTGCAAGCGTTAAAATCAAAGAACAAAGGAAGAAAAGGGGGAGAGTGCAGGGGAGACTGAAAGCCAGACACACGAGAAGCCAAGGCCACCCTAAAGGAAGCGGGCACGTATATGGCTTCCGCCCGGAAGTCTCAACAGGAGTCTCTCCCAAAACTTCTCTGACAGGCCTGTGGATCCCTGAGGATCTTGTTAAAGTGTGGAGGGTCTGGGGTTCTGTGTGTCTAACAATCTCCCTGGCGATGTTGTCACTGCACATTCAGGGGCCACGGTGCACGTGGCAAGGACTCGGGCTGGAAACTGGTAACAAGAAGAGACGCAAGCCCTTGATTGCACTGGGTGCGCATTGCTGGGAGCAGAGCCCGCATGGCTGTGGAGACCTGGAGAGAATGTGTGCCTTCCTTTCAGCCTCCTTACACCGTTCGAGTGTTGCCGCACTTCTGATTTTTCCAAACAATTTGTATTTTTATATAAGAGCTCTCTATCAATGTTGGCAAAGATGTTCAGGCTTCCGAAAGCACCAGCGGAGTGAGTAAATTAAAAATACACGTTTACAATGATTGCTATTGGGTAACCTCTGGCAGGTGGGTCTTTTATGCCTCATTTGTACATTGAACAGATCTGCGACTCCTTTGGTGCAAAACGGTAGTAATTAAAAACATGGGCAGTGATAACATGAAGGAAAAAAGAAGACCATCCGTTTACTGTCAAGTGTCAAACCAGCCTGTATGTTACTCAGCACTCCGATGGGTTCAGAACCGGCCCTGTCAAGAAGGAAATGAGACATTCCAAGGGCTATTAACTTCTCCACCAGAGATCTTGGAAGATCTCCGCAGTGTTATTTAGTATCGATGTTTATTCAATTCTGGTGCGGAAGGGCAAATTTACCGTGCTCAATGGCCCTCAGACTCACACGGGCTGACATGAGTGTAGCTTAATGACCCGTTGACAGCAGGCTATGGCATTACCTTATAAAATAAATAGCGACAGGAGGGATGACGGTGTGGACTCGTTGAAATTAATATAGTATACATCTCAAGATTTTTTTCTGGCTGGTAGAACTCAGAGTCACCACGGTTTCATCAGCTGATTTGGCTGACAGTACTCAGTGAAGCCGGTCCTGGTAATTGGCAATCTCCCCATCTCTCCATGGTCATAATCGGCTATGGGTTTAGATTAATGAGTCCTACTCTGTGGAATCTTCTAAACAACGTTAGATAATTTGTAAATGGCTAAATGGGGTGTTTCGGCATCCCGGGGAAAGCATGGATGCCCCTTTGTATGTTGATCTAGATCTTGAGATTTTAAAAGTTACAGCCAATGGTGCAAATACAATGCTCCAGGGGACGCGTGAGAGTCGCTGAAGTGCGAGAAATAAGCAAGTGTGTTTGCAACACACGCATACAGTGAGAGAGCTGTCCCACCGTATTTCATGGCAATGGGCTCAGAAAATATGATTTGACTGGCGGGCGAACCGGCATCATGACGTAGTCCGATCGCTCCTAATGCAGCATGATTGTATACAGTGGACAGCCATTCACAATGCTCCTGAAACACCTTGCAAAAGCAGGGTCTTCCTGGATGGCAAAGAGGATGTTTGTCCTCTGCAGAGCTCAGACATGACCCAGCTTCAGGATCTGTGGTCCAGTTGAGGACTTTGTGAACTTTACAGGGATGTTTGAGTGAGAGATTGAAACACAGAAAAAGGCCCTAGCTGGTGTAGCTCAGTGGATTGACGGCGGGCCTGCAAACCAAAAGGTCACCGGTTCGACTCCCAGTCAGGGCGCACGCCTGGGTTGCAGACCAGGTCCCCAGCTGGGGACATGTGAGGGACAACTATGCAATGATGTTTCTCTCCCTTTCCTTTTTCTCTAAATGATTTTAAAAAATAAAATCTTAAAAAGAGCAATATAAAAAAGGGTTTGGGTTCTTTTAAGCCTACTTGGTTATTTCCAACAACTATTTCTTTCTTTAAGCAAATAAGAAGTAAAAAAAAAATCCCATTGGCAATCCCAGTATGCAATTTATGAAGTTTAACACTGAAAAAAGAAAAGCATGAAAGCCACCTTGGCAGTGTGGCTCAGTTGGTTGGAACATTATCCTGTAGCTGAAAGTTTGTGGGTTCGGTTCTCAGTCTGGGCATGTATGATCCTCAGTCTGGGCACATCCGGGAGGCAACCACTCAATGCTTGCCTCTTGAATCGATGTTTCTCTTTCTCCCTAACTCTCTCTAAAAAGCAAAGCATTGGTAAAATGTCCTCAGATGAAGATAAAAAAATAAAATAATTTAAAAAAGCATGCAAGTAGAAATAGGCCAAAGCATATGGTTCTGTTTACTTGAGCTTACTCTGAGAGGCCAATATTCAAGGTCTACCACCTTCACTTGATTGGTAGTGGCTTCCTGAAACTCTGACCTAGGGGAAATTCTGAGGCTGATGGTGAGCTACATAGGAAAGAGTGCCATGGTTGATTAGTAATGCATGGCAGCCATGATTGATTAACAATGTCTGGTAGTAGACTCAGCAGGTGCACTGTCTGCTGCAGGGTTTCTCATTCTCAGCACTGACAGAATGTTGGGCAGAATAATAATTGGTTGCGTGTGTATATGTGTGGGGTGAGTGTCCTGTGCAATGTAGGATGTTTGACAACATCCCTGGAGCCTGCCCACTAGATGCCAACCAAGTGCACTCTGATTTGGAACAACTAAAAGGATCCCCAGATATTGCCAGAAATCCACTGGGCACATTATCACTTCAAGTTGAGTACCACTGGTCTAGTGTAAAGCTGCCAGCCCTGTTGGGCTTGTTTCACTCGTCTGTGGATCATGAGGGTGAGCAGACCACCATTCCCTCTTCAAGGGAGCCCATTCGAAGTGAAGCACATGGCGGCCTAGGTCAGTTTCATGATGAAGGCAAACATTTGTGCTCTCACAGGGGAAGTCCTACCCGGAGTCAGCAGATGGGGACCCAGGGAAGTCTCTTCTCCAATTTAGAAAAGCCTCATTTAATCAGCGAAATCAGCTGGAGGATTTGTAGTTGTTAGTGATCACTTCCAAGTCTGTTGCACTCACAGCCGGAAAGAACTTGAGCAAACACAGCCTCATCCGCCCACAGGGCCGAGTTCTGAAACGTCTGATGCGGCATCTCTCCTTCTGGGCCAGTGCCCCAGAGTGTGGTCCTCACGTGCTCTCTGCACAAGGTCACCTTAGCTGGTGTGATGGCAGCCTTTAAATTTCACTAGCTATGTGTTCGCCTTGATAACAAGTGTGCAGATGTGAGTGCGGGGGGCACACCAAACTCACAGTATGCCTTAAAAAATACGCATACGTATGCATGTATGTACAAAAAGAGCCGATTTAATGAAAAGACTAGAACAGAGTACAAATATATGTAAATTTTCCTCCTTGTTGATGTAATAAATTTGCACAATGAAGTTACTGAAAACAACACAAATTTACTGTGTTGCTATTTTGGAGGTCAGAAGTCCAAAATGGGTCATGTGGGCTGAAAACAATGACTAGCAGGACTGATTCTTCTGGAGGCTCCAGGAAGGTGGTGTCCTTGCCCATCCAGGTCTGGAGGTGCCCACGTGTCTTGTCTGCAGCCCCTTCCTCCACCTTCACTGCATCCAGCTCCAACCTCTGCTTCAGGGGCCACAACTCTTTTTTCTGATGCTGACCCTCCTGCCCGCTCTTGGAAGGACCTTTGTAGTTACGTTGGTTCTACCTGGATCGTCTCAGATAATCTTCTCATCTCAAACTCCTTACCTTAACCACATCTGCAAGGTCCCTTTTGCCATATAAGGTGACATAGTCACTAGTTCTGGGGATTAGACATAGATCTCTTTGTGGGTAAGAGCCATATGCAGCAGATTGCACCCTGTAAGAAAAAGCCATCAAGTGGATGTACACTTGGATGAATGACATTTGGGACGCCTTCGTTCGGTTATCTCCTAGGCATGGCAAGCAGCCCTAGACTTTAGTGGCCTCAAATAACACACGTTATCTCACTGTCTCTGTGGGTCAGGAATCTGGTCGCCCCTTAGCTGGCTTCTGTCTCTCATGGCTGTGGTCGAGGTGTCAGCTGGGGCCACAGTTGTCTCAAGGTCCAGCTGACACAGGATCTGCTTCTGTGTTCACTTGTGGTTGTGGGTCGGGTTAGTTCCTTGCAGTTGAATTGACACCTTAGGTCCTCTTTTGCGGTGGGATGGAGGCCTCCTCCTCACCACGGGGGAAAGTGGCCACTTCTGTCCTCGTCAGAGTGAATAAGTGAGAAAGAGAGCATTAGCCAAGCGGAAGTCATCGTGATTATAACACAATCCAAGAAGGAACACCCCTCACTTTTGTCATATAAGAAGGGAGTCCCTAGGTCCAGCCTGCAGTGAGTGGGAGGGGGTTCTACAAGGATATGAAGCCAGGTAGTGGGATCTTTGGGGGTCATTTCAGAATCTGTCTTCATACTTATCTTAGGTCTTAAGTTTTCTACTAACCCGTCTGACGTGAAGTTCCATCCATTAGCAGAAATGTGACTACTCTTGCTTTTCTCTAGGAACCTGGCAGTCCCCGCCTCTCTGTTTTGGGTGTCCCCCTCACCATGAAGAGCCCCGTTGGTTTCCCTCAGGGTCCTGGGACCTTTCCCCGTGCATCCTTCCCTGGTTCCAAATATCCTTCTTTGTGTTCCCCTAGATTCCTAAATCACTGATTTTTAAAAAATAATTATATAATTCTATATATTGTTTAAGAAGCATTTGGTACAAGGGGGGAAAAACCCTACATTTTTCTAAATGAAATAAAACCCAAATCTGAGCTCCTGCTCTTTAGGGTGTTGGGAAATGCAACCCTAGATGTGTTTCAGGCAGGAGTAGAACTCATCACATCCAATGAACGAATCTGTTTGTGTTTTCCTCTATGACTTCATCCCTCTTTCCTTCAGCCTCCCAGTCCCCTTTCTCACAACTTTTTGGGTTTCATTCTGATAATTGGAAGACTGTCAAAATAATTCATGTTTTACTGGATAACTGGTCAACCTACACTGTGACCTGTGTGGGGTCTAAGGGAATCCAGGGAGTCTGGGGCTTTTATGAAACCAGGTGGGAAAAGTATTTGGAGGATGTTCTTTACAAAGCTAGAGGGTCAGTGAATTTTTCTCTGTGGCTATTAGGATGCACTGGAGATCGCCCGTGTGAATTTAATTTGGTGGCTTTCTGCAGCTGACTCAATACTTTTTACCTGCTTTGATCTAGCCCCAGATTGCTGAGGACAGCCAAGAAAAAACTCATGAGTGCCATAAATCTGTGGGGTCTTGAGCAATGGTTTATGTGGGTGGAGGGGTATAGAAGGCTGGTTCCACCCCATGGCCCCAAGACAGATTGTATTCTTGGGAGATGAAGTAGGATTTGAAAATAAAAAGTGTTCCCCCCACTTGGCTTTGATTCATAGTGAATAATAATAGCCTATTATTCAGAAAATCCAAAAAGCTTTAGAAGAAGAGCATATAGCGTTTTATTTTTAACAAAGGGGAACATGAGTTTAAAAAATAATTGGGAATCTTTTCTTACTAGTGGTCTTTGAAGCCAACAGTAGGCATAGAGTACCTCCCTTTAAATTTCAGGGACAGCATCCAAAATGACAGAACCATCCAGAACCATCCTACAACCCTCTTCATGCCTAACTCTCCCCTCCTACTGTTTATGCAGAATTTCATGTTTCAAAACTATGATTTTTTCTGTATACCCAAATAAATGTAGAAATTAGTACAAGGAAGGCAACAAAAACATTGCATTTTTATTACACTCTAAATATTTTATATATATATTTTTATAATCTTGTAGAAGGGATCCGTAGATCATTTTATAATAATGACTTTTCCAGCAAATTTCTAATTAACATGGGAGGCTGTCTTCCTTTCAAAGTGGTTATTTGTATCTAGGCTACTCTATGGTAAACAGCCCTAGTAAAAAATGATATTACTCTTTCACACCAATAAATGTTGTGTTTACCTGAGTAAGACATTAACAACATGAAACTGGAAAAAGCCTGCCCTGGTGTGGGAATATCATTTTTTTTAAAGCGTTCCTTGTTTTGTTTTTGTTTTTTCTTCATAGATTATATATCACACCTGGATTGGTGGTCAACTTATTCTGGTTAAATCATCTTGAATTTCCTCAACATTCTGACCAAAAGACAAAACCAAGCAATAGCAAAGCAACCTAAAAATGAATTATTTTAGAAAGCAGGAGGTCAAAGTCTGGTTCCTTAAGGGAAACTGGGTTCTGTGTGGAAGCTGAGATTCCCCGTTCTCCAACACTCAAGCTGTCCCGCGGCACCTTTGTGCACATGAGGAACCCCAGCTTCAGACCGTCTGCTCCAACGCCTTCTTGGAGCTGGTGACTCTGTCTTGTCTAAGGACAGGAGATGACTGTGTCTGCTCATTCAGGGACAGCCACTGGAACATGCAAACAGACCTGCCCACGTCTCCCAGCTTCCCTCCGGTTTGCACCTGGGCTTGTCCTCCCTGTCTTTTACTTCTTTTCTTTCTCTTTCTTTTCTTTTATTCTCATCCCTTCCTCATCCTTCCTCAGCCCATGAGCCTTGACTAGCATGTCCCTGGGTTGGCAAACCCAGCTCTTTGGGATTACCATGCTGATGTTTTGGGGGGATTGCACCAAGGATGCCCCTCCCCGAGGCCTAGAAACAGGCAAGATCTCCCAACTGCCAGCTCCTGTTCAGGACTCCAACTGCTGCCTGTGCCTGAGGCAGGAGCAGACCTGCCCAGCCTTCCCAACCCTGAGACACTCTGGTTCTGCGTTAATGGGGAGTGGCCTGGTCATCACTGCTCCCCAAGGCACAGAAGCTGAGTTGGGATTTAAACCTCAGCCACTTGAATTGGTGTTTTGATATCAGTTACTTCTCCTTTCCATTCTCTGATCTTCGTTATAGATCTACGATCAATTATCCTTTAATTTCTACATGGGCTTAGAAGTGACTCTGCGTCCACAATGATGACATCTTTTTTCAGATACAATTTAGTTCGATTTGTTGCTCTTATTCATGGAATAATTAATTTATCAATGTCACGTGTCATTCTTAGCTTTGACATCTCCTACAGAGCCTGGGCATAGACGCCTCTTTCCCAAGCTGTCTCCTGCTTCTGCTTCTCCGAAATATGTCTTATCGTCCCTGTTTGGACTGTTTCATTCTTAACTAAAATTTTTATTTTTGTAAAAATAATTAAAGTGGACTCAGCATGAACCAGACCATTGTGAATAAGTAAAATCACCTTTGAAATCTCAGTTAAACTCATCGGACTTGCAAGGCAGCAGTCGTTCTCACCATTTGTATTCATGATGATTTAGATGTTACCCTCCTCTCTTCCTTCAGGAAGAGATGGGATGCTTCACCTCTGTGTCTTCAGTACTCAGCAGCCTGCAGGCATTTCGTGAACTTGGCCTGCAGGACCTCACATTGGAAACTTTTCACAATGTGACAATAGTACCTAAAGATAACCTAAAGGCTCACCCTATGACTCACCTACGATACCTTCCGGGACACATCATTTGGACCTGGAGCATCGTGCATTAATCCGTGGTAGCCATTTCCTGTTGTCTAGCAACAGACCTGTCTTGAAGGAAATGAGTGAAGGCGTTCTCACAGGATGGCTAAAGGTTCATTTAAAGTTTGGTTTAAGCTGCAGAGATAGAGAGTGCTAGATAAGTACTTGTTGAATCGTATTGCCTAAAAAGCATTAAAAAAAGAGAGAGAGAGAGAGAGGTGAAGATGAGACCAGCCACATAAGTGTGCTCTTGCTCCATACCTCAGTGCGGAGAACAAACACAGGCAGGCTCCGAAGACCCCTGCCATCACCTGTGATTTTTTAAGACATGTCAAAATGTTTTCCTTACCCATTTTTTTCCTGAAGCGATGAACACTTTTTTTTTCTTATAATGTTAAAAATCACTAAGTGTTTTAGACAGCAGTGGGGAATAGAAAAAAATAGCCTGGGGTGCATAGGCGCAAGCGATGTTGAATTCTGCCCAGCGAAGTCTCTGCCATCCTGACACCGAGGAAATGAATGACTTCGAGGGGCACAGAGAACTGTGCTGTAGGGCTGCTGGCAGCTCCTTGGAGCTTGTAACCAACCCAAACATTTTTTATCAACTTCCTAACAATACACCAGTCGATAATAAAGCGGTGATTCAGCAGCCAATCCAAATCCCAGTGACAGTGGCTTTAAAAACAAATGGCCCAATCAAAGTCACATGGATGCTGCTCTGAAACAATAAATATTAGCTGTGTCACTGCCTAACTGCATCGAAGTGCCATATTCTCTCTGGCTGTCACCTTAGAACAGCTCCGAGGAAGGAGAGAAAAGCACCTCAACAGATTTCACTGTGGTTGCAGCCGACTTCCAGTTGCCTTGAACTTCAAGTCAGTCTCTGCTTTGCTGTGTTGTAGGTGCTCACCCGGGACAGAATCTCAGTTTTCTCAGATGGAAGATGGTTTTCACTCCCTTACCACGGGCCTCTGCTTCTCTAGATCTACAAGTTTAAAGGAGGGGGGACATCTCCAAAAAACAGGAAGAATACCTTGTTACCTTCTGCAGCGCAATTATATTCTTCTTTCATCTCACCCTCCAGGTTTGAGGAGAAAACTTTCAAATTTCCCCCCTTTTTAAAATAATGTTCAAAAGGAACAATTGCAAATGCCTGAGTGATGTTCTCAACCTTGGTCAGAGTCATCGAAGTGACCAAAATAGTTTATGAATAAGAAGGGAATTATATAAAAATAAACATATGAGATTAAAAATAAAAAGAAATATATTGTTATGTGTACACATATATGTATTTTCAGGGGAGAGATAGCTGTTATTCTGCATCAATTAGGACTCTGGTGGGTGACCTTTTATTTTAACAGTGATAAAGGAAGTCATTAACCCATATATTGTCCATTCCTAAACCACAATGGCGAAGTCCCTGCCGTGATTAAGAAATGCTCATTGCAATTTCACAGACTCTATTCCTTCCTCTCTGCTACCCCAAGATTCTGGCATTCACTATCCAGACATCCATTTCTTTCTTTCCTCATTGCTTTCAGATGGTGTTTTCATTACTGGGGATAAGAAGTGTCTAAAATGTGTTGTCTGCCTTACCGTTAGAGTTTAAGGGGCAGAGAGAGATATATTTTTAACTGGTTAGAGAGCCAGACAAAATAAGTTCTTGAAAGAATCTAAGCGGCAAGGTACACGGTTGGAGAAGAAGACAGTAATTGTGATTGTCTGGTAATGGGGAAAAAAGCACAGTCCTAGTCCAGACAATTTTACATCCTTTTCTTTGCTAGTGTGGAGACAGCCGGCGGGGTCCTGGCAGCTGACTCTGTTAGTGATCGTTACTCACAGGGAGAATATTCAATTTCCCTGACCTTGGCGGCTTTGTTTAAAACAAAACGGCAAAGGCAACTTAACCTGAGTCAAGTGCCTGCTTGATGTTGAAGCTTGAATCTTCTAAATTCTTTTAAACCCAGTCACAGCGGAAATGCACAGCAACACGAGTTTTACAAATAAACAAAACACGAGTATCAGAAGGTCTGGCTTGGTGACAGTGTGGCTTCGAGAAGAGCGAACGCCACGTAGGATGTGGGTGGGCTTCTGGTGCCCAGAGCGGGAGGACCCGGGGACAAGGCCTGGTGGGCTGTCTTGATCTCTGATGCCCTTGATCTGACTTGCTGCACCTGTTTCGGGGTGGATCCTGTTGACAGCGAATTTGTCACGAGTCTCTTCTGTGGACTTCTCCACTCTACTTCCTGGGGCAAAGGAAGTGGACTACTAAGCACTGGCTTAAGGTTCAATTCTCACATATTTTAGGACCAAAAAAATGCACGCGTGGTGATGTCCAGATGTTGATGCCTGCCCCTCTGCTTCGCGGCCATTGCCCCTGCTCCCTTCTCTCTGTGCTTACACCCAACAACGCGGCCAGCCCTTAACCGACCGCTTAAACACAACTTGACTTTGAACTGTTCTTAAAAATATCCTCACTATGTCTGGAGTCAGACCCATATAAAAATGCAGGTTTTCCACCTCTGAACGGAGTAGAGGGCCTCAGGGCAGCAACCAGGGGCTGTGACATTCAGCAGTGACGGAAGTGCCAGACCGAGGCTGATGGTGTGGGGTCCAGTCTCTCTGACCGCAGCCCCTGTCTAGGGTCCCCGGCACTGCAAGCCATCCCTTACATGGCACTCCGCTGACACAGGAGAGGGCCCCGTGTTTCACACCAACACTGTGATTACATTGAAAGCTTTTCCAGCGATCAGACTCACTGGTCTGATTCTCACTCAAATTCTGAAGAGCTTTGTCATCTTTAAGCCATGTGTTTCTTTTGAAAAATAAATGATGACTTTTGAAACAGGAGATGGTGGCAAGGTGAAGAAGATGCTGGGAATGCAAAGGAGAAATTTCTAGAAGGTCTAAATTCTGCAAGCAGATGGACAAAAGCTATTCAGGGATTGTCAGTGTTTCTTATGATTCCTGGAAGACAAGGGAGTGTTTGGGGTGGTTTTAAAATGAGCATCATCTGCCCGAGGCCCCGCCTCCCCTCAGGCCACTGAATGCAAATGGAGAACGTAGGCATAATACAACTTGCAAAGCGCGGTTTCGTGGCAGTGCATGAAAACATAGTTTAGAGTTAGCATGCAGGAAGGAAAACAACACTACGGGAAGAATCGGCAGCTCAGGCGAAAGGAGCGTCAGTTGAGAGTGTCTCTTAGCTCAACCTCGAGAGGTCAGTTTTCACTGATATGAGTGCTAGGTTGATGGAGAGGATTGTCTTTCGAACACCCAGTGTTGGTGATTAGCAATAGATGATGCCGTTAATCAAGCACTTCCTCCTTGCCAGCCTTTCGTTATTTGCTCCCACACAAACCCATGTTGCAGTATCATTTTCCTGCTTAGAAGATGAGAAAAGAGGCTATAATGGTATTGCTAAGTAGCCCAAGCCATGTAATTAGTGACGAATAAAGACAGAAGTCAGACCCAGGTCTCTCCTTCCAAATCGCCACTCTGTCTCCCGGCTAAGAGGGACCTCGGACAGGTGAGCAAATAAACCTCCATAGGACAGATCAAGAGGTCTGCCTCACTTTAATTATTTTTCGTTCTGCTTACTAGCCTTCCTAAACAAGATCAGGTGAAGAAACTTCACTATGTCTTGAGTCAATAATACATAAAAAGGTAGATTGCCTCCTCAAAATGGAACATACTCAATGGACCTATAGTGAATTGTAGACGTTGAGGATGTAAAAAATCGCCATGACTGTTGATCAAATAAAACAGTGGAATCCTTCTCATGTGCCCTTGGGACAATTAGAGGTGTTCGGGGTTCCTTGCTGCTTGGTGTCCATTTCTACCACCTGCTCCCCACTTATGGGTGGGTGAATGACATGCAACTTCCTTTTGCAGAATTACTGGTGGAATTAGTAATGAAATTTTCCTGATCTTCCTTAGCCAGTGGGGAGCCTATGACCACGTGTGCGTGGTGTGTCAGCCATGACTTCTGAACCAAACCTTGGGTGGGGATCCAATCTGATTTTGAAAAGTGACCACGATGTGGTTCTTATCCTTGGGAGCTGATTATGGGATGGGCGATGTAGCCCTGCATTGTCAGTATTGAGTTGGCCTGTACCGGATGCTGTGGAGGGTGATCGTGTGCATTTGTCAATGTCCTCCGGCCACATCAGCACATGAGCAACCGGCTGGGTTTTTTTTTAATCTCTTTTTTATCCGTACATAGGAGCTGTTGAGTCAGGGAGGTGTGAGGATAGAGTGGCCCTCTCTGAAAGGGGGACCACCCTTTCCTTTACGGGCAGTAGAGATGAGGCTACAGATTGGATTTTCTATCCCGAAGAAGAGAAAAATCAGTATTTTTTAAAAAGTTTTGATGCCCTGGCGGGTGTAGCTCAGTGGATTGAGCGTGGGCTGCGAACCAGGCATCGTAGGTTCGATTCCCAGTCAGGGCACATGCCTAGGTTGCAGGCCATGTCCCCTAGCAACCGCACATTGATGTTTCTCTCCCTCTCTCTCTCCTTCCCTCCATTCCCTCTCTAAAATAAATAAATAAATAAAATCTTAAAAAAAAAGTTTTGCAGTCATATTCTAATGAACTGAGATGGGCTCCCTAACTGAAGGGATTATGTGCAAAGGGAGAAATGAAGACTATGGTGTGAAGAGTAAATAGGTACAAGGCAGAAAGTTCTGGAAAACTAGAGGAGATAAGAAGGCAAGCAGGACATTAACCCAGAGAATGGTAAGATTACAGAGCGGACCTAATTTGCAGGTTGCTACCTAGCAGGTTCTAGGCAGGTGCAGAAAGGAATAAAAGGGTGCTCTGAAGGAGTCAAGGATGCTTTTTAACCACGTGGAAGCTATTCTGTTCAGCCCAGCACCGCACTCCTCATTGTGGTGGAGAGACTCTATTTGCTGCAAGCACCTCACTGGTTGGCCCAGAAGCAACACCCATCCCATGAGAGGGGCCTCACAACTGCACCTCTGCAGAGGTAACCGTCTGGTGGCAGGGGAGCCCTGCACACGCACCGTGGTCCCAAAGGAAGTGGAGACACCAGCTCTCCCCTTAGGGTACGGAGGAGCGTGTCATCCTCCCTCAAACTGAGCTCAGAGACTGCAGAGCAGACCCTGCTGGGAGGGTGCCACATTCACAACTAAAACCACACTTCGGGGGGCACCGGTGGTCACGGCATATACCAGAAGAGTCAGAGAAAAATCACAGTTCTTCAGAAAAAAAGTGTGATGGTGGCCCTGAAGGATTTCTGAGGAGTATGGCTGAAGAGGGAGGGGAGAGAGTTTTCCAGAGAAGGGGCTGTCACCAGCCAAGGCGGAGGGCTGGAATGTGCTGAAAGGGGGAAAAAACTGTGAGGAACACAGTTTAAAAATGTGCAGACTGGGAGGAGAAAGCAATGTTGGGAAAGGAGAGAGGGGTCAAGAAACCGAAAAGAGGAAAAACTGGACTCCTGCTCCAAAGGGAGCCCTGCTTGTTTATTATTCTTACTTGTACATGTTTGTCAAGTTTGTGCCGCTCTTTCTGGTTTCTGGCTCCCATTTAGTGCATCCTGTGAGCAAAAGACGAATTCCTGGGCTGGCTGGAAGCAAGCTCTCAGTGACAACGATGCAATGTGGGGGTCTTGGGGTGACTGGTCAGGTAATCCATAACCCCATCTGATATCTGCGTCATCACACAGAGCTGGCTTTGAATTTACAGAAAGAAGAGATATGGTTCAGCTCGAAGAAGTTTTCTGGGAAGTGAGTTATAGAAAGTGCTAGAAATCAGCCAGAAATAGGTACGTTTGGATGTCAAGCAACACGCTCAGGTGTGGGATCTGAAATCTTACTGACTGGTCACTTGGTAGAACCCTAGACCATTCCGTGTGGTCAGTGCAAGACAGAGCACGCACAGACACCTGCCAGGTGGATTCTTCCAAACCCAGGACGCCCGGAGTCCCAGGGGAAACATAGTGTATGTCTTTATCAGAGAGAAGCTCCCAATAGAATCTGCTCGAGGACAGAGGATCCACCATCAGGGAGAGTCAACAAATGCAGCTCAGCGGATGGAGGGTCCCCCCCCCCCACAGAACTGTAAGGCACTAAAGCCCCGCAGACGAACCCCCAAAGCAGTGGCATCCGCAATGATACTATTCACTGTAGCTGAATTTCAAACGCAGGCGAACTGAGGTGTGGGGTAAGGAGTCCGGATAAAGAGGCTCTTCAGGGAGGGAGAGCGGGCAGAGACTCAGAAACACGGTGGGGCCTCTAAGATGCTCGTCAGCCCGTCTTTCTCGATGCGGGCGCAGGTTATCCAAGTGTTTTTTTTTATTGTTTGTAAAAATGTATTGAGCTACACAATTATGATGTGTGCTATTTCTGTATGTTTGTGCACACCAATGAAGTAGCTTAACTGAAAAAATTAGGCAAAAAAGGCTTTTTTCAGATCTATTCCAATGAAGAGAGTTTATATCTCCAAAATTTACTCAGAACGAACTGTCAAACCCTGTGCTTCGGTGGGAGGGAATCTGAGCCCATGAGGTCTGTGCCCTTTGAGCGCGTCTACGCACTCCCCCCAGACCCCTGAGCCCCACCCCCTGCTCTGGCAGCCTCAGATCTGATCTCTTTTCCTGTGAGTTCGAGTTTTTAGATTCCGCATACAAGTGTGGTCAGTGCTTGTCTTTGTCTGACGTATTTCACTTAGTGTAACACCCTCAAGGTCTGTCCATTCTCGAAAATGGCAGGACTCCCTGTTTAATGGCCGAGCAGTGTTCCGTTGTGTATGTATACACCACTTTTTTTCTCCAGTCACCTGTTGATGGAAACTTAGGCTGTTCTGTTGTTAATTACTGAGTCGCCTCCCACGTACCTCTCCTCGTCCCTTTTCGAATGGGGTAGAGGACAAAGCCTAGGTTGTGGAAACAGGCAGACCCGGGTCGACCCACATGCTGTTTTATAAATTCAACATTACTGAACACCAACTATGCTCCGGGCACCAAGTGCAGACACTTGGGGAGCCCACTTCTGCTGTCTGTGTCTTGGTTTTCTCATGTCAGGATAAAGGCAATGAGTGCAGTATTCTCCGCTTCCCCAGGTATCTGAACAGGGTTTGACACGTAGTAGGCCCTCAAAATATCAGCTAAATGCAAAGATCCTATCTCATTATGTCAGCGTCAAGATTAAATAAAACAATGCAGACACAACACTTAACATAACAAATAGACAATGCTCAAAAATGCCCATTACTTTCCTGATTTCCCAAGAAGATGTAGTCTGTGAAATTTGACTGGCATTCTTTTGATTTTTCCCATTTCCCCCACCAGATTAAATGCATAAATAGCCTGTTAAGGTTCAGTCACATAGATAGATAGAGTTAATCAGATTGGAGAAAAAAATGATATCGGCTAAAACAGATTTGAAAAAAGAAGGAAGTCATCATCACCAGAGTCACCTTTTCAAATCCAAGCGGAAAATCTGCCCTCTGCCTGCCGGAGATCTGGGCAGCGCAGGAGCGGATAAAGCGGTGGGGGGTGGGGGTGGGGTTCTGCTGCCTCTGGAGGCAGATCTATCTGCTGTGGGTATCAGCTCGGCCGTGGAGAGTAATCATACTTGTAAATGACATTCCAACCAAAGGTCATCAGATCTATCAGGCCCTCATCAACTTAGGAAAATGAGACCTGCTTTATTGATGTTGGAAAGTGATACAGTGGCCGGCTCTGCTTCGTAAGGAAATTGGGAAGTCATGAAAATGCGCCTGAGCTGAGCCAGAGCTGAGGCAAGCACAACAGACAGGACTGTGGGCCTCTCTGGTTGCAGAGTCTCACCCCAGCTGGGAGGCTCTTATTCTGTCCCTTTTTTAAAAACTGTAACTAAATAAACATGTTGAAGTGATAATATAAACAGAATCATTTCAAGAAACCAGAGAACTGGATCCTACTAAAGAAGGAACAGAGGGAAAAAATAAGAAAGAATTGTCTCTCCACCTGTGGTTTAATCAGGCAGGAAGCCTGTGTTATGATGATACAATGACATTTCAAGGTCAGAGAGGCCAGCTGGTCGGAGTAGGGTCAAAGGCTCGCCTGTCCCTCTTGCAGAAAGGCAGCTGGGATAGCAGGTCGGTGGGGGGTTTAGATCTGGTCTCTGCCACTTGCAAACAGTGCACCCCATGGTGAGTTACTCACCTTTTTCTAAACTTCAGTGTCATCACCCATAAATTACAACCATGCCACTTCCCCCAGTTTCCAGGGCTGGCGGGGTGGTTAAATGAGAAAATGATGTGAAGAACTAAGCACAACGCATGACAAAGAGAAAGAATCAGTGATGTGCGTTATCTAAGATATCATTCCGATAACAGTCCTAGAAGCTAACTACAGTGATGTCCGGGCTATGAGGTTCCGCCCGGAGAAATGGTCTGTTTGAATATCGGCCCTAACCCGTTAACACAGACAGTCTCTGGGGGCCATTTTGCATTTCTGTCGCACTTAACTCAGCTGTCTGTGGGCACCTCACGATTATAGTCAAGACTGTGGAGGAAAAAAAATGATTCAATTAATTGCATTAAGAAAACAGAACAGGAGAAGGATGATGTATGTATCATTTTCTGTTGATACCTAACAAATTCTCACTTCCTTAGCAGCTTCGAACAACACACTTCCATTATCTCTCTGTTTCTTTGAGTCGGAGTCTGGTATGCTTTAGCTGGGGTCTCACAAAGCTGCAATCGAGGTGCCTCAGCCAGGGCTGGGGTCTCACCTGAGGCTGGGCTCCTCTTCTAGGCTCTCTGGCTGCTGTCACCAGTCAGTTCCTTGTGGTTGTAGGACTGAGGTCCTCAGCTCACAATGGTTCCCCACCATGCACGCAGTCCACCTAGGATGGCAGTCTTCTTTTCAAAGGCCAGTGGGAGAGTGTTTCCTGTTGCTTCTAATCCTGCTGACTTCTTTTATCTCTGACTGTAGAGCAAGGGTGTCAAACTCATTTTCACCAGGGGCCACATCAGCCTCATGGTTGCCTTCAAAGGGCTGAATGTTAGGACTGTATAAATGTAACTACTCCTTAACAGTTAAGAGAGAGCTTGGTGGTGCCACTGGGTAGAAACAAGGTGCCAGGCCAGATAAAACAAGGTGGAGGGCCGGATTCAGCCTGTGGGACTTGTGTTTGCCACCTGTGGTTTACAGCCTCTTTTAGAAGGCCCAGCTGCAAATTAATATCAGGCCCACCTCATGGAGAGAGTCTTCTGCTGGGCATGCACACCAAGGCATGGGGTTCTTGGGGGACATTTTAGAATTCTGCCTAATGCAATTAAAAATCCATAAAATTATTGGAAGTTTGCTTAGTTATCAAAGCAAGAGTGGACAGAGAGGCAAAAAGCCCCAGCTGGTCTCTAAACCCAGCTTCTCATCCTAAGGATAAGATGCCATAAGCCAGGCAGTGAAAGATAAATACCATATGATCTCACCTTTAACAGGAACCTAAACAACAAAACAAAGAAACAAGCAAAATATAGTCAAAGACACTGAAATAGAGGACAGGCAAAAAGTGACCAGACGAGAGAGAAGAGGGAGTTTCAGGGGAAAAGGGGAAGGGTTTACAGGAACAAAGTTAAAAGACACATGGACAAAAACTAGGGGGAGGATGGTAATGGGAGGGAAGTTGGGAGGGAGGGGTGGGTGGGCTGGATTGGGAGTAAAGGGGAGAAAACTGTACTTGAACAATGATTAAAATTAAAAAAAAAAGATGCCTCCCTGTTGCTCTGGATGCGTAAGGTGAGATAACACACTCAAACCGCACCTGGGAGGGGAGGAGGAAGCAATCCCTACAGTCTTGTACGCTGCAGTATCAGACAAGGTCTATTTTTCCTGACTGTGCTTGAATCCTTGTCTGCAGTCCTACGTCTAACACATCCCAAAGGGGCACCGTTCAGGCTCACCCAGAGGGAAACAGCATACTTGGTCTGATTTCCTAGGCGAGTGTCCAGTTGTGCGGTCTGATTTGGTGTGCTGGGGTTCAGACCTCTAGTCCTCTTCTGACTTCCCCTGCACTGTAAAAGGCATCTAGGCACGGCTGTGTTCTCCCTTGTGGGAGCCGCGGCTCCCGCTCAGCCCCAGACTGAATTATCACCAAGCCCCCAGCTTGACGTGTTGATCCATCCAGACTCCTCGCCGAGCCTGCCTAACAGCGGGCCCGGTGATAACAGGGGATAAGTCACATCACCTCCCTGCACCCGGAAACCAGGGGGCCTCAGCCAGTGTTTATCCAGTGCTCGGCAGACTTATCGTTCAGATTCTGGGGGAAATGCGTGAACAACATGAACACAGTGGAAAACTCTCCATCTATGCGGGTGACCTGCTCAGAGCTTCAGCCAATTATCCAGGATTCATTAGGCGATGGTTCAATTTCTTTTTCCAGGGTTTCCTTTGAAGAGTTTCCAGCCTTTTCAGGTATTTCTAGGTATGTCCTCCTATAATTTTGTTTTCCCAGTTTTGGAGTGTTGTTTTGAGGTGTCGATGCTGGTGACAACGCAAACACACACACAAACAGGCACTCTATGTTTTGATTAGATAATACTTCACATTTTTTAGGATAAATATTGGACCTCTGCCATGAACACTCACAGCACTGTTCTCGCCTTCCGTGCACTCATTGTTTGTTGTAATCACGCACGTATTTATTTGATTCTTGGATTATGTTCCCTCCTCCGCATCCCCACGCTCCATGAGGGCGGGGCCTGGGTGTGTTTCAGTCACTATTGTATCTCCATGGTTCTCTGCGGTGATTATCGCAGACTAAAAGTTCAGTATGCGGGTGTTGAATGAATTCATGGTAGACTGATTAAATAGATGGGTGGATGTTCATCTTAAATGCATTATATATTCAAGATTCCCTACATAGTGGTGTTATTTAACTCCTTAGTTATTATAACAAACCTCAACCACAGTCTGCCTACCTTTAAAACCAGTGCATATGTATTGTAGGTGTTGGAAATGGCTAAAAATCACAGATTAAAATTTAGCCCTTGTGCTGTTACTGAGAAATGATTCCTGTTACAATGTGATGTATATACTTCTACCCTTTTCAGTCATTATTACTCACAATTGAATGTGTGTGATATTTATTAACTTGCTCTTTGACTGGGTAGATTGTGGACATTTTCCAAGAAATACTGTCCTTAACTCAACCCGTCATAATTGTCTGGCATTCCCTCATGGAGATGAAGAGTGACTTCTTGAACCGATCCTCTATTTTTCAGCACGTGAAACTTCTTTCTGAAACTTTAGGGCCCCTGACATATCACGATGCACTGCCAGACAGAAAACTGGTCACATGTGATTCTCTTCAGCTGTGACTTCCGCCTCACCCTCCTATAACAACAGGCCTCAGTATTGTAAGACAACTTGTAATTCATTAGGTGAAAACAATGTATTTTCAAATTTAACGTTTCTTTCCTAGGTTACTAGGGTGGTTACAGAACATGAACGTGATACAGAACACAATGGTCATCAGTGATACGGACCATGTGTTCTGTATCACTGACGTACCCACAGGCCTAACGCTGCCGCCCCAGTAACTAAGTCAAATGCTCACCTCAGTGATGTCATGGAAGGTTCCTCGTTGACTTTACTAAGCTTTTTAGCCTAGAAACCTGAGTGGGTCTGATCCACACCACACCACTCAAAGGCTTAGAGAGCAGAGCTGAGTCTCCCTGGCGGAGCAGAAATAGCCAGTGTGGACATCAGCTTCAGCAGGTGCCCAAGAATTCCAGCCCCTCCCAACTGCCTGTCCCAGGGGTTTGAGACTTGCCTAACCAGCCTCCACAATCACCTAAGCCCCTCGTTGCAATAAATCCATATATATACACACACATACACATACATGTATACATACATATACACATACATATACATATACACATACACATACATATACATTTGCATACACATCTCCTACTGGTTCAGTTTCTGTTTGGACTCTGACTCATACAAACATGTTTTCGTGTTTTAATTTTGTGAGTCGCCCATTTATTTCACTTGCCCATATTTCTACCGGGGGATGCTTCTATTTGTTATTAGTGGGATGAGCTCCCCCTAATGGGAAATTTATGGGAAAGAAAGTAGATTTATAAAAAATTGGGGGGCTGTCATATCTTTATAATATTGTTTCCCCATCCAACAAATAATGCGGTAGACAGCATACTGTCCCCCACCAACATGTCCACCCACTAATCTTGGAAACCGTGGCTATTGTGAACTTATGTAGCAAAAAGACGTGAGCAAATGGGATCAAGTGACGGATCTCGGGATGGGGAGATTATCCTGAATTATCCAGCTGGGCCCAATGTAATCACAAGGGTCCTGGTAAGAAAAAGTCCATTTTTAATTGGGTTTTCCATGACTTGAAATTATTGGGTTGGCCAGAAATTATGTATGATTTTTCTGTAAAATAAAAGACACATTTTTCATTTTCACCAATAGCTTCATTGATTTGGATATTTTGAATATGTCAGTTACCTCCTGCTATTGGCTTCTAGTGGGTAGAGGCCAGGGGTGCTGCTAAACATCTTCCAATACACGAGACAGCCCCACAGCAAAGAATTATTTTGTCAAAATATCAATAGTACCAAGAAACTTGGCAAACCACTTTTGACACATTTGATCAGTCACAGAACCTTCTTCATACATTGCACAAATCTTCTTTTGCACTTCAGTTGCATTTTTACCTTTCTTAAAATAATACAGGATAATACACCAAAAGTATTGTATATTTTCTTCCATCTTCAATATTAAAATGACTGCACAAAAATTCACCAACTCTGATAAATTTTTTTAAATGCACACTGATATAACAGCTGTCATAATACAATCTAACAAAATTGTTTCAAATGAAGTTAAAAACAATTAAGGACTACTAGGTAGAACTTTTTGGGCAACTCAATGAGTTGTTACCCATGGGCATGGTTCTCAATGTGGACTGATGTAGCATCCCAATTTTAGCCAAATCAATTTTTTAAAGATTTTATTTATTTGTTTTTAGAGAGGGAAGGGAGGGAGAAAGAGAGAGAGAGAGACATCAATGTGTGGTTGCTGGGGGCCATGGCCTGCAACCCCGGTATGTGCCCTGACTGGGAATCGAACCTGCGATGCTTTGGTTCACAGCCCATGCTCAATACACTGAGCTATGCCAGCCAGGGCACAATCAATTTTTTTAAGTGACTCATCCAATGCTCCTAGTTGATGGTCAGTTTTATCATTTGTCTCTTTTTCATCTGAAAACTACACAATTCAACATACTTTATTCTGAAAACAAAATGTTGTATCCTTAATTCAAGAATCGCAACACCCTACGAAGCCAGAAATCCAACAGCCAAAGTACCTGGAAGAAAATAAACATTTAAAAAGACCATAAGAGAAAAGAGTAACTCTAAGTCAGAGATTTTTGTCATGTGGCTGAGAACCATTTTTTTTTTTCTGTAAAGAATCTACAGGCAAAACCACATATGTCGTAAGCACTACTCAGCAGTCAGGAGAGAGGGGAGAAATTTGAAAATAATGTCTTCACGCCTGGCCTGGACAAGCAGAAATGGTGAAATAAAACACTCGGTCTGACAGAGGCAGGTGAGAAGGCCGTGGTTTCACACGATAATTAAGAACAATGGAGAGCACAGAACCAAGGAGAGAAGGCCCGACATCCTCCACAGCAGACTGGCCTTCTCCGCGATGTTCCCATCCGAAAGCGGAGACGACAGTAGGAAAGCAGGAATCAGCGGGCAGCGTGGGCCACTCACTGTGTCTACGGTCAAGTAGCAATTACTTATATTTCGATATTCTGGATTTTTTCCCATCCTAAATAGCACAGACTCTCTGGGGGAATGGGCATTATAGAAATGAAACAAAACAAGGAAATAGAAAACCAACCACTTGATCACTTGGCATCTCACCACCCCAATAAATAAACTGTTTTCATTTCATTTCATCAGCATGTCTGGTTTTGCCACATACACTATCGTGGTGCAATAAGATTACAACTTCTAACAATATCGGTAGTAATAGTAATAATAGTAGCTAACGTTTATTGAAAGGTTCAACATACTAAGTGTTACGGGTTGAGTTGAGTACCCCAATATTTTAATGGAATTAATTGGTGGTGTGCTATGAATGGAAATGAACTAAAACAATGATTGTATTCAAAGCAGATACCTATTTTGTTTAATTAAAAAAATTTAGTAAGCCATCTTTAAGCAGTCAGTTCATCTGTGAAGGTTCAAAGCCCAGATTTCTCCGCACTGGGGACCAGCGTGGGCCATCTGCCAGGCTCAGAGCTTTGGCAGCCGCTGAGTGACCAGGCCCACCGGTGACCTGCAGACTGCCCGAGCTGCAGGCAGAAACCAGCAGGGCTCTGCATCTGTTTTGAAACATTTCAAATGTTCCTCGTATCACAGACTGAGACCAAGCTAGTCGCTGTCCACCCTCTGTGAAAGCGTATCCTTAAAAATGAAAACCCCATGCTTTCCTTCCCTGCCATGATAATGGAAATGCTAACCTGATTGTGGCCAAAGTTTCCAAGATTTATTTCCTTCCCTTTGGCATTACAA